>JAOEHY010050732.1:0-11982 GCA_025447955.1 Psilopsiagon aurifrons
TGATCATGGAACTGGAGCACCTCCTGTGTGAAGACAGGATGAGAAAGTCGGAGCTACTCAGGCTGGAGAAGAGAAGGTTGCGTGGAGACCTCATAGCAGCCTTCCAGTATCTGAAGGAGGCCTACAGGGATGCTGAGGAGGGACTCCTTATTAGGGACTGTAGTGAGAGGAAAAGGGGTAACAGGTTCAATCTTAAACAGGGGAAGTTTAGATTGGTTATAAGGAAGAAATTCTTCACTCTAAGGGTGGTGAGGCACTGGTATGTGTTGCCCAGGGAAGTTGTGAATTCTCCATCTCTGGCAGTGTTCAAGGCTAAGTTGGACATAGCCTTGGGTGACATGGTTTAGTGGGAGATGTCCCTGCCCATGTCATGGGGGTTGGAACTAGATGATCTGAAGGTCCTTTCCAACCCTAACTATCCTATGATTCTGTGATTCTATCCATCGTGAAAGGGGCATATGTCAGGTCCAAGGAAAAGCATTATGCTGTAGTTTGATATGGGGAACAGAGGGAGTGGAGTCAATAACCCTATTTTCTACTAGTTCTCTGGCTTTAGTGAAGGAAAAAATAAAACGAAAACCATACCAGCCAAGAAAAAACCAAGAAAACAAAATAAAACAAAACAAAAGCTTGTCTCACTATTTTTAGCCGGGGCTGAAATAAGTGTCATAGATTCCAAATATCAGAATTTCCAGGAAGGAGAAAAAAGGTAGGGGTGGGGGAAGGAAAGAAGTGGCACACCAGGACAGCTTGCAAAATGTGAATTTTCAGATATGTGCAGTCTCCTCTACTGTCCACTTTAAATTGTAATTTCTGATGGTGACAACCATTACATACTCAGACAAGTAGAAGTAAAAGGTATAAAAATTCCTTGATATGAAACTTGCAAAACAGACATTGAAATAACCCACTTTTTCAGGCTGTTCTGAATCCATAGGACCTTCCCACCTTTAACTTTAAGGTACCTTAATGCTAATTAAAACTAATACCTAAATGACCATAATGTCTTGAATGGCACAGTTTCAAACACTGATTTTTCCACATGAGCTACAGTTCAAAATAATTTCTCCACATGTCAATCTCAAGAGGTTATTTTTAGAGGCTACTTAGAGAATGAGGGGAATAGTTTCAATGTGCTATGGGATGTTTATCAGAAATCAGTGTGCTCATTTTAGTGGGATGAGGTGCTTTGATCCCAAAAGGGCTGATGAGCCTGTGTCTGAAGTGGTGCAGAATTTCTCTGCAACTTAGGATCCCATCATGCCAAGATTTGTACTGAGCAAGTGTTTCTTGAGAGCAGTAGGATTACTCCTGAAGTGGAAGTTTGCAAATATTATGTTGTGATATTATTTTGTGAATAAGGGATTATGAGAGAAAATACAATGTTGATAATTTTGAGTAGGCAAGACATGAATGATTGGGGTTTTAGTCAATGTGAGTAATCAGAAAATCCTTCCTTACAAAGGTCCCTTGGCTATCCTAACTACAGAGAAACCAACAAAACAGCTCTTTCACTACTCCTTTCTATCATCCCTGTACCTTTTTAAGGTTGTTAGCATCCTTGTGGTCAGTATTGCCTTAGTATTCACTAAGCAAATGCAGTCCTGTTGCATATCTCTTGAAATATTTGTGGAAAACATCTTAAACCCATAGATAGAAGTTTTAGAAATGTGGTAATAAATATCTTAAGATGCTGTTTCTCTTTTTCGCTGTCAACTGTCTTTTTTTATTATATTCTAAAAGAAGTATTACATAGTATGTGATATGTTTTGTGTGGACTTACTGTGTGTAGCAGTGATTGATATGATTTGTGTGGTGATATGATTTGTGTTGGTGATATGATTTGTGTGGACTTATTTGTGTGGTGGTGAACTGAAAGTGTGTGATCTGGGGACCTGTGGGAAGTGGTGAAGATTTCAATGTTGCGGACTTTTTTTTTTTTTTTCCTCCATTTTCTTGCTGTTGCATTCTCTTTTCATTCCCTGTGGTCTGTTTCTTGCCTAATCTACATAAGTATGGAAGCAACAGCATTCTCAATTGCCAGCTAGTGTTTCTCACCTCCTTTTAAAACATATGCAATAACAAAGGTGCCACTTAATGGAGCTTTCATGCTATATTTAGTGATAACCATGTTCATCAATTAATTACTATGTTATGTTTTCTATTTAGAACTATTTAATAAGGCTTGAAAATGGGAGTACATGTCATCCATAAGATGTTCCTAAGCATCTTGTGCCAACCATAAGATTGCTAAGCACCTTGCTGAATGCGACCTCAGGAAATGATAGGGAAAGAAGAAATTAGAGGAAAAGGGGAAATAGGGTTCTTTGACTATTCAGCAGTTATTTCTGCGTTTCTGTCTGCATCATGGGACTTCTCATAGCTCTAGTATCAATATACCTTTCAAGTGAAAATAAGCTGCAACCCAGACCTTACTGATTTTTCTTAGTATCGTTTCTTAGTTTTGAGTGCAAATGTTTTGATTAGATAGACTTTGTCTGATTTTATTTCTCTTATATATTATTCCTGTTGTCTGTTCCTTAATATTTACACTATATGCATAAAATACGCATCAATACCAGTATATTTCAGAGCTGTTTGAAACAGCCATGTTACAATTCTTCGTCTAAAAGAAGTGGCAGTAGATGCAAAATTGTCTTCTTGCAATAGTTATAGTAATGATCCATTTAAACTTATGCCATTAATTATTTAAAATTATTTGTTGGAACATGGTGAAGGTCATGTTGTTAGGAGCCAAAAGCAAAGCTCATGAGAAAAAAAAATAAAGAAAGTCAAAGATCATTTTGGTGCAGACAACTGGGTGTGTTATAAGTGACAGCTAGGTTATATCCAAATCACACAGACCAAAGGGAAGGCGAACAAGTGCTGGGAGCTCAGGGGAATTCAATGTCACCATCTAGGACATGATAAACTTCCTGTGCTAGAACATACTAAGTAAACAACTGCATTATGTTTTTTCTCACTTTGCCTTTCAGTTCATCTTAGACCTCAAATACACAAGGGAAATCTGGTTCACTTGTCCTAAATAGTCCCTGGAGTGCTTCAAAGTCAGTCTCAGCAGAAATGGAATTTTGATTGTGAAGTAGAGTACAGGATCATTCCCTGGCAAGTGCATAGAGCTTCTTTCTCTGGGATCCAAAGTTTACATGAAGTTGTAAGGATAATAAGAGAGTGTTATGACCTTGTCACTACGTAATTACTTCATAGAAGAAGAGGATACTTCAAACTGCAGGTTAGGGCAGAGACTTGCTAGGTTTGTGAGGTGCTTAGAACAACAAAGTTGCTCACTGCCATGTTACAATAATAACAATAAGGCCACATTAGCTCTTAGGTCTAGCCATGCTAAAATCCATACTCTACAATGAGCATGAAAGGTGGAGGGGGAGGGAATGCCAGAAGCATTGACATCCCTTGTGTTAGCTGGTATTAACCAGTATTCCATCCAGCGGCAGTAAGAGAAGTCATGAGGAGTCTGAAAGCTTTGGCTATGTTACTGTCATCTGGCTTCCATGTGGTCAATCTCCGATTCCTTTTGACTTCTGCTTAGCTGAAGTTCCTGGGACTAAAATAACATTCTTTATCTCCCCCATCATATCCAAAACTCATTTTGCTTTAAAGCACCCCCTCCGCCTTGCCTCAGAGTGATTGACAGAGTGATCTGCCAAAATTTTTCACCCCTATGCTGGCTTCCTACATAGCATACTCTTCTAAAGGAAAGCAGAAATACTGAATAAAAGGCTGCAGTAAGTAATTCAGTCTTGTGCTGTTGGCATGTGGGAACTGAAAACAACCTAATTGAGGGGTACAAAATCACCTGAGGTAATGTTTCCTGATATTAGAGTAAAAATGTGGTGATAAAATGGCTCTTCATAGAGAATAATAAGATTAATAATTTTAAAGACTTCTATATCCAGTTTAAACTTAAATGAGCCCTTTATTGCTCCGCTACAAATCACAAGGCAAGGGGCTCACTTTCAATAAATTCAGTTGTTTGGAAAGGAAGAATTTAGTCGTGGATCTTTCATTATCATTCCTGCGGTGAAAATATGGAGGTAAACAAAAGTGATTTTTCACTTTTTTACTTTTATTTAGAAACACATATCTAGATTAAAAATAGCATTAGAACCACCACCACCTCCTACTGAAAACCTCATAGTCTCAATTATAAAAATACAGAGGAAAGGAGTCTGCTCCATGTTACAAAATTACTATGTGAAGTAAAATGCAACCGCTTCCTGAGAAGTCTGAAAAGTTTCTTTAACCTTTCTGTGCCTGGGAAGTCTGAGGCTAGGTATTTACTAGTTCTGTCTCCCTTTAAGCATTTGCTCATAGAAGCAGCTCTGGTTGACATCAAAGGGCAGGAACTTGGGTATGTGGTAATAAATAAATCTGCCGTAATGAGCATCAATGGTAAGTGGCTGGCATCCTTTTCTCTTATCCCAAATGAGTTTACGCAAAGCCATGGCTGTGGAGTTCAGTAGCTGTTCTGGTGGCTATAGTCAGGAGCACAAAATATTAGACAAACTTGACTTTTATTTTCCCAAGTTTAGAAAACCAATGTTTAGTTTTGTACTCTTCCTATTCTTTTCTAAGCTGTCCTTTTTTTTTCAGCTGATATCAGTATTTTATTTTCATGCGAAACAATTTTTCCTCTTCCTTGTAAAACTCATGTTTGCTGGTGATTATATTAAAGGCAATCTGTGGGGGGTAGCTTGGTGTGGCTTGTTTATTTGTTTGTCTGTTTGTTTGTTTCCTCTTCCTCAAAATGAATACTCTTTTTTTTTGGTTAGAGTATTTTTCTCAGAGTAAACCATATCTATGCCCATCAGGTGGTTTTCTGGTTGAATGAATGATTCCTGAGGAAAGAGTCTATCAAGCTGGCAAATTATTTTGGAGATTTTCTTGGTAGACAAGAAGTACCCAAGTACCAGACACCAGAAGCTTCTGCTCTGTCTGTGGAATTGTAGAAATTGGATTGGCATGGAATTGTGGCTCCGTACAAGGTCAAAAATAAAATCCTGACACCACAGATATCAATTAAAACAACCTATATTAACTTAAAATGAGCCATAATTTCACTTTCTATTGTTACATCCCAGTTATGCTGATCATTTTTCCACCAAACCTGACTATCTTAGACATAGCTATGTGGGAAATATTGATGAATATTTATTATGTACAGTGATGGAATTTGTCACTACCAGTAATAAAAAATGCTCAGTTTTTCTAAAACTGATCAGTTTTTAAAGCACTGAAGAACACTGCATTCAGTGACTTTACCACTATGAACCTCAGTTTGAAGGTAGGAAAGCTGAAGAGCAAATTTTAGTAAATAATTTGCAAAGGAGGCATGGAAAATTAGTGACAAAGGAAGGATGACAACTTTTTATGTCGAAGTAATGAATAAAGTGTTTGTTCCAGTAGAATACAGCTTCTGTAGCACTTCCCTGACCAGAAGAGACATTAAACTGACACTAGTAAGTTCCACAGACTCTGGAGGAAAGAGATTAAAAATTAACTCTTTAAATAAATGCCTCTGGCTCCTTATTGCTTGTATCAGTGTTCTAACAAAAAGACTGATTGTTAAAAAGAAATCGTAATAAAATCTAACAAAATATCAGTTCACAGTGTTCTCTACAACATGTCACAAGGGCAGAAAGATTGGTTGCTCTGATATCTAGGTGTTTGTAAGGTCTTTAATCAAGATATTCTTCTAACTCATAATTCAACACCTCAGAGAGAAATACAGTAGGTAATTGAAACTGATTGATAAAATATGGATTTCCTCCCCTTAGAAGAAAGTTAGGAATACTTAAGGCGAAAAAACCCAGAGCATTAGTAGTTCAAATGAAAAATATGCTGACACATTTCTTCCAGGAAAAAATAAATAAAGATAAAAGCTGCAGGAAAGAGTAGGTGACAATAATTAGTTTGTTGTTTTGAATTAGGAGGTCTCTTGGGCCAGATGTTAGTTGTCAGGGAGTGATGCCCCCTCCTGAGACATGTAATGAAACTGAGATAGCCGAGGGCCTTGGGGAAAAAAAAAAAAAACAAACCTCTCTGTTTGGAGATGTCATTTTATTACAATGCTCTTGCCTTTTGCCTGAAGCATCTTGTGACTGCGAATAGAAGGAAAAAGGGAGAGAAAGAGAGCATGCAGGCATTGATAGAAGGGTTGTAGGCAGAATTTGTATTCAATCATAGTCTGGTCAGCAGAGCATGCATGCTTCTAATTAGCATAAGGAGGAAGGCAAGAAACCTGTCTCTGCCACCAGAGACAGAGCAGACAGGCGCAATCTCAGGGCTGTCCGGAAGAGCTGCCACAAATGTCTGCAACTCGTTGCAATGCAGGTGACAGAAATTAGAGCAAGATATGAACAGAATTATCCTTTTTTTCTCTGCCATTCACTGCCTGCTCTTATTAAGCAAACAAAGAGTCTAAGGTGCTTTCTGTGTTGTGGAGCACTGACAGTATAAGCTGCAGCCCTACAGACTGCTTTCTGGGCCAGCTGCTGCCAGTCTGCTCAGGCTGCTTAGCTAGGACAACATCACAGCCAGGGTTGGGAGGAGTGGGGAACATTTCTCTGAGTATCCAGAGTGGAAGGTTTACCTTTCCAGTGCCCATACTGTTGCTTGCTGGAGGCTCAGTGCCCTGGGATAGTTGGGTGGGTTTCTGCCAGTACAATGTGCCGAGCAGGGCAAACCAGCAGAAGCAGTGTGCGGCACAATGCAGTTGGAGAGCCAAAGTGCACCCCAGCTGCCCTCTCCATCAAGTGGCTTATTTGAAGGACACTCATTATATTCTATGTGTTTTGAATCAATGTTCGACATTAGTCCAGATCAATGAGTACAAACAGTGCTACAAAATTTGCTTCAAAGGTGACAGATTAGTTCATGCCTTGCTACTTAGCTCCTACAGTGAACACAAGCATAACCAAAATAGCTTGGATAAAACCATTTCAATTGCAGTAGATCAAAGATTTAATTTTTCTCACCAGTCACATTTATAGCATTTACATTTCACTTTTATTCATGTCTTTGCATTTTATTTCTGCAGTAGGATAAGGACAAATATTAACCTGATTTCATACAAGGAATGATACACTTCTTAGCATTTGCATGTAGCTGTGCTAACCTATTAAAAGTGTGTTTTGCCTCATGAGCTACAAATGTAAAGCAATATGAGGAATATAGAAAATAACAGAAGTTTGAGAAAGTTCTGTTACTCAAAATTATTTTCCCAGATTTCAGTATTTCAGAGCCAATTAACCTTGAAACAACATTTGCATTTACATTATCTCAGTGGGGTGAAAGACTGAATTGGTTTTGATTTATTTTTATTTATAGAATGTTTGAAAAATAAATATTTTCAAAAATGACTCATTTCAGATGCCCACATGATGCATATTTTAGTACCTGCTCTAAAAGGTGTGCCAGCAGCACTCTGCCTTTTAACAGCTTCTAACTAGTTTAATAAAGTGCAGTATACATTTGTGACTTCCCAGCATGAGCACTGTATTGTATCAGATGATGCAGCTGCTTACTTTTAATCAAATGACAATTTAAAAGGCATAAAGATATACCTCCATCTCATTCCCTGGTTAGAATTTCAGCACACAGGAGTTAAAGAAGGAATGTTACAGCAGATGATGGCCCTTGTAATCTCTCAACTGGCTTCTGGTGGTGTTATGAGATCCTTCTTGTAAACCCACCTGCTGTCCAAAAGTCACGGGATTTTGCCATTAATTATGTCAGATTACTTTAAATTTAATGGTCTCTGGAACTCTATCCTGACTACACACGGAGTAGAAGATGCCTACCACCACTTTGCAGGTTTAATCCCTGGGTTTGCAGATTTCAAGGAATCAGAGAAGTTCATTAACTGTTGCTATTCCTATTTAGTCGAAGTAATGCTTGAATGCTGTCAGAGCGCACCTTCCAGATGCATTCAATGTAGTTGAACCTCCCAGCTTGCAGCTCATTATGAGCATTTTACAATTTTGATATCTGCTTTAATCTCTCAAACATGCAGCTAACTTAAACTAAACCCAGTTTTGTCATTTTGTGGAGGTGAGCATATGGGTATTTTTCATTTCTGTTTAAAGTGAAGTGTATTTGGAGACTTAATAGAGATCGTGTGAAAGTCAGAATAATGTTTTAAGAAGTGTTCATGAGATAGAAAGCCCTATATTTTATTCTTAAAATTGACTTTGACATTAGGACTACTTGAAAATACAGACAATTGTGAAAGCATTTATATATATTTATTAATTGCATGTGGAAAATAAAAAGCTGTGGAATCTCTTTCAGCTGAAAGTTGACAAGGAAGATGCAGTTCATTAGAACAAATTAAAAAACACAATGCCAAGCAGGACCAGGTGTTTTAAGCATTACCACAAGTTTTTTAACTCATTATGTCACACAATTTAAGCAGGAGGTATGTTTTCGAATTGACCATATAGTCCATTACCTTCTTCTAATGGTAAGGCTATTACCCTAATTCAGAGGACCAAATTCAGTGGTACTGTGTCAGCATTGCCGTGAAATGTTGCTAATGGCAGTGGTGCCATTGCATTTTTTAGATTTTATTACTGTTTAATTTACACGTGGGAATGAAGAGTTTCTTCAGACATTCCACAATTTTTTGGTGATAGTACAGCTAGTGTCTGGAGGCTTTGATCTGCTCAGATACTCTGATAAGACAGGTACACTCCTTCAGATAAGTGAACTGTCTTGTTTTCGTCTTTTTCAATAAGAAATGTGTTAATTCCCCTGCAGACTGTAGTGTGGGAAAACATACAGCTAATAAGAGCAGTGTGGTGCCTTTATGCAACACTTGGAATTTCCTGATTAGTTTTTCTTTCATTAGTTTCTTAAGTTAGTTATTTACTTTACCAGTTTAGAAAAGGTGATTAGGGTTTTTACATTTCTTGTACATGAATGTCTCATGTCTGTCATTGTCTAAGTGGTGCATAAAATTGCTTCCCTTCCCTTTCCCCTTCTTCCTTCAGTATTTATATCCAGATGAAAATCCTGTCTCATTATTCTGCCACAATTTGACTTCATGCCCACACCACATCCGTCTCTTGTACTGCTCAGCTTGCAGGCTGAAGTCAGCCTTCTTTCTCATTTTGACTTCCGTTTTCCTCCTTTTATGTGCTTGTTCTCAAAACGTGTCAGAGTAGAAGACAGATCAGAAGTTCTGTTTTACAGTTAAAAACAAAATCACACTGTAAACTGCATGTTTATTCTTGCTTAGTTTGTTTTGCTGTTCTGTATTTTGTGAAGGTGCACTCTGTCTGATGAAACTTTTAAGTTCTTTTCATGAGTTTTGGATTTTTTAGCTGAAGCTTTTTCTGTTGCCTGTGCCTGTTCACTGAACTGCAGTTGTTCTCAGCTTTTTCTTTTCCTTTTTTTGTTTGTTTTGTTTTGATGTCAGCCAAAACAGACTCTTTATGGCTTAAATATCCCACCCCACCCACACAGACAGCAATAGCCTCTGCAAATTCTTAAATGGCTTGCATGTGTATTCTGCCTGTTTAGTCCTGATGCTGGTTTTGTGTACACATTCTATTAAAAGTATGAACAATGTTCATAACTGAGGGAGCAGGATCAGCCTTTTCCAAAACCTTCAGTTATTGAAGGGCACAGGTGTATGGTGACACTGAGTTAGATGCAGTGCTTTAAATAAGCTACTACTGAAAGATGTTTTCCTTTGCACACCTGAAAATGAGGGTCAGAGGTGTTTCAAAAGTGCCTGGATTCCTTAATTATTTTTCTGTCAGTAGGAGTTAAGTCCTTAGCCAGTTCAAAGCCCTGTCCCTCTGCATGCTGTTTCCTTTCTGGTGTTTCATATCCTTATTTTTGGTGGGAGTTTGCTGATCCAAGCATTGCTGCACCATTTCTCATGATGAATTCTCTTGTGTCTCTGCTTGTGCTGGAAGTGGAAGAAGATTTATTGGATGGGCATGAGGGACTGTCTATGTGAAAGGAGGAATAAAATAAGGCCAAGAGAGAGTAAAGCCTGCTGTCCCTACCTCAGTGGCCCTGTTGGTGCTGGAACCCTTTGCAGTGGCCGGGCCTGACCAGGTCAGCAGATCTCATACATCTACCTAAAATCTTGCTGTTTATAGGTACCATGTGTCTTATTCCTTTCCTCCTGTTTTTCTTACCATTCCTCTCAAATACTTGGTGCAGGAGAACCTCTCTCTGGATGTCTCTCTACTCTTCATCAGTTTACTGTCCATGTGAGTTTGTGACTGCTTATGCCTTTATACAGGCCAGGTAGAAATAATATTGCTATTCACGGAATGACAAAAATCCTAGTGCCCTTTGAAAATACAGAGTGGGCCCACCAATGATACTGCATTGACTCTTCTGTAGCTTGTTGGAATTCTGGTGTAGATTTTTGGAATTCTGATTTTTTAAATCTGCAATTAATCGAAATGTTATGAAAATGGCTAGGAGCTTCCATGTACTACTGTCATTATGGTCGCAATATAATATAGCTTTTTGGAGCTGCAGGCTGCACCAGATGAAGTGAATTGCCTGTACATAATCTGTCAGGGGTCAGTACTGGTTTGGTAATGTTCATCCAAGCAGCTCGGTTTCATGGGCACATAGCCTTGGTGCCTCTCTCAAAAATGATGTTCAGTGCAGTACCACAGCCTCACAACCTCTGTTGGTACGGATTTTGCAGGCTATTTCAGAAGCTGCTTTCAGGCATTGGGATACACGTTGCCTTTCTGCTTTGTGATTGAAACAGGCCTTGAAGTGAAGGTGTAAAAATGGTAGAAAGTCTTGGAGCCACCTTGTCCACTATGTACATGCTAGCACAGACTAGATTACAGGCTCATAGCAGAGCATTTATGTTTGACAATTTTGTAAAAGCTGTGTTTGAAAAGCACTGTACAGGTACCTATTTTGGTGTCTTTTTGCATCACAGTTCTTGTGTTCCTTTGCCATGAATGTTAATGATAAATGTTAACTAATTTTAATTATTTTTTTAAAAAAACTTTCAAAATGATCTTTTTGTTCTATAGACCTTGTGAGAGACCCCTTATACCACATGAATCTTATCAGAGCTAATTCAGGAAACATACATCCCAGTGCACAGTATATGTATTAAAGAGAAGTGCCTTATTAAGTTGTTTTCTCAGGAGGGAGGATTTAGGAATGTTTATAATTGCTTTTCTGAACCAGCGCCATAGAGCTTGGCTTGTGTACCACATTCCATAGTCAACCCTCTGAATTTTCAGCATCTTACTGCTTCACCCTCCTTCTGTCTCATCAGCTTCCTCTTTTAGGTTTTTCTGACACACGACAAGGAGCAAGAGGAAGAAGCATTTTTCATCTGCTGATTTTTGGGGACTGAGGGCCCTTGGCTCCCTGCATGTAACTGGATAGAATGAAGCAGTGCATTCTCTAGATTGGTATGTGCATGTGTTCTGGAGTGGAAGGAAAAAAGCTTGAAATGGAGAGTGGTCTTTTTTCCTCTGTGGTCTCTCTAATCCTGTGATTCAGATTATCAATCTCTCTTGGACAGAATGGGAGACAAGGAAATGCTTCAATAACCTGAAACATAACTAATTATCATGTCAGATCCTGTGGGAAGTACAGAGAAATGCTGCAGATTTAAGGGGAGAGTTTTGTCTTCAGTATGTGCTTGCTTTGATGTTAAAACATGTTTGTTTCCAGATTGTGATGCCCAGTGGCTATTTAAGATATAATTTTAGGAATATCAGCCCCTTCCCCCTAATGATAAGATGCTACATTCATTCATTCAAAAATTATAAAGCTGTTTTCATGTGTTCAGGGACAAAATGTATCTCTCAAATTCCAGGCACCAGGAAGGGCACAGAGAAGTGGAAATCCACAAGTGGGACATTCATGTTTGCGCTGCTCAAATTCTAGGACATTGTATTGACGTTATCTCATTATGTCATGAGATATGAATAAACA
>JAOEHY010050733.1:6390-20298 GCA_025447955.1 Psilopsiagon aurifrons
CCCCCCCCCCCCCGAGAATTGCAGCCTATCTAAATCTAGGATGAAAATAAAAAAATAAATAGCATTTAGACTATTTAGGAAAAAAAAAAAAAGAATACTGTGATACTGTTACTTGGGTAGCCACTGATGAAGCTGTATCCATAGATAACTTCTATTTCAGTAGCAAAAGTCACCACATGTCTCCAGGTCCATTTTGTTATCTGCTACTTAAGAGACTTAGAAGGGTTCTGCAGTCAGTGGTTATCTCATGTCTGTCTCAAATGTTTTTCAAGTGTGATAAGGTTCCATAATGAAATGTTTTTTAACCTACCTCAGGTATATCATGAAAAAAGTCCTGTTGCCACCATATGACGACGTGGTGGCCCTTTATAACTTGGACTTGGGGAATGTATTTGCAGGAAGCAAACCCCATGGTTCAGGGTTTCTTGCAACTGAAATGTGCTTCCTGTTACTCTCTGGAAAACAAGATAGGTACAAAAGTAGGACCCGTGCAGCATCAGGAGATGAATTTCTAGTTCCCATTGCTATTGAAGAATAACATCCTATACTGCCCCAATCAGCCAAGTAGTGGCCTGCTCTGTGGACAAGCAGATGAAACAGAAAGCATTCTGGGGCCATGCTGTCAGCTGTGACTGAGTGGGGAATGTTGTGAGATGAAGTTTTAGTGACAGTACCTGGTGTCCCCATTCTTCTGTGACAATAAGTGACTGTTCACTCATATCAGCTCCTGTCCTTTTCAGCCTCAGCAATACAGCTGTTACTAATTCTTGTTGCTCAGTGGAAAATCAGTGCAAGTCCTTTAGGTGCAAGGAAGAGAGAAATCAAAATAGACGTCTGTCTTTGCCCCGGGAAACCTCTGCCCTTCTTCTCCCCCCCCCCCCCCTTTTTTTTCCTTTTTTTTTGCCATTAGGAAAATTTCCACCAATCTCAACATATTGTAGATTTTGCCTCCAGGTTGCAGAAAAGTTCTTTAAGAGTGTCTAGGGACTGTGGCTTGTAAAGCTTGCTGTCAGGCTGTTTCTTTTTAGTTTGGGTTTTCAGCTGGTTAGGAGTTCCCATAGTCAGAAATTAAAGTAGAAGTTCTTAAAAATTAGCTCTGTAGCTTAATTCTGCATTCAACTAAAACCGTATGATTTCAAAGACAGTCATGTGCCATTATGCACTGGTGATTTCACACCTTTGGAGAAAAGGGCAGGTCTTCCACATAGCTGCATTTTGTTATTTTGATGTACAGCTTCAAAACTGTTTATCTTGCATTATTGAGCTAAAATAATCTGGCAGCCTGGAGCATCCAACAGCAGTCATCTGGGGATACTCATGTTTCTTCAGGTTTCTCAGCACACCAAAACTTTGCATTCACATGTAATTCCTCATATGTTGATGAATACTGTGGCTTTCTTGGTAACTTGTGTAATTCCCAAATGCATTCTTTCAAAACATGAGAAGATCACTGTATTTTACAGTTGGACAATGTGATATAACTCAGCAGTGCAGTGACATGTAAACCATCTGCCAGGTCATGGACCCTCATAATGTCTTTTAGAAGCTGAGCAATAAAGTTAGACTAGCCAAGTGTGGGTCATGTTTAAGGCATTTTGAGAGTAGAATCAAATCAAGAGGCTGCCCCTTCCATCTTCCTGCTCCACCCATATGCAAACTAATTTGCATTGAGCATTACACAAAAATTGGAGTCAGGCCATATGAATTCCATCCTGTCCTGCATCAGTTATTTTGAGACTACAATTTCTTTCAGAATTTCTTCTTTCACTGTGTACTCTTCACATCTATTCCTCTTCCTGGCACTTTCCACTTCAGGTCTAAATTCTGGACACAAAAACTCATCTGAATTTTGTGTACTCTGCACTTGTATTCCAGTGTCACACTGGACTGAGAAAAATGGATTGAAAAGTAAAAAAAGGCAGGCTGAAGGTGTTAATAGACTATCCTGAACCCTAATTTGAATGATTGGGAGTACAGGAACTAAGTGCTTCTTATTATGCAAATACTATTTATTCTTAGCATAGCCTTTCCCTCCTCATGAATGAATGAAACCCCATAAAACACATTTTAAAATGAATGATAATACGTTCTTTGTGTGCATTGGATTATGGGGGTATATCATATTTCAAAAATAGTATATAGTTATTAGAAGAGATTAATTGAAAGCAAAGGCTTTGTAAACCAAATACTGAATACAGAATTAAGCAGGATATCTGAAACATGAGTGGGTTTCCTGGCACATAGCATAACTTTCTCCAAAAATGCATACCCAAAATTTTGGAAAACAACTCTCCAGGGTTGCACAATGACAGTTTTGCATGTCCTCTCTCCTTTAAAAAATTGAAAAAAATGAAAAAAGCATTGCAAAGAGTTTTTTTCAAAAGCAGCTTCCTGCTCTAGAGGAAGCCTGCCTACCTCGATACTCACCTGCAAGTGGTAATCTGGTCAGCAATACAAAAAATCTGCTTGTCCATAAGGCGCATAGAGCTTTTTATCTTTTCTGTTCCTTTCCTCCTCTTTTTTAATACATTCATTTTTAAAGGTCAAAGCTGGGCTCAGCCTACCAGTGTTCTCTTATCAAAATGAATTCCCTAAGTCATGGTGAATGTTTTCAGACTAAACTGTTGATCTTATGATAAAAAATGTCAGTTGTCATCAACAATCAAATGCTCTATACAAAGAGACAGGAGAAGAAATGTCTGCAGCTTGGCATGTATCGTGTATAGCCGATTTCTGCTTGGGCTTCAGACACTGTGCACATCCATTTCAAAGCTTGGGAGTTCTGTACTGAGCCAAATCTAAAAAGATGAATAAGCTACTATTTTTGCACTGCATCAGAGCATAACCAGACAAAGGAGAAATGGTTTATATAAAATAACACTCCTACTTTTAGGTATTCATTAGGTAAAATGGAAATTTTCAGAGAAAATACAATCAATTTATTTTTCTGTATTAGGCAAACAGATTTTGTTTGGATACTCACAGAAAATGTTTTTGCAAATATAAGTTTTCAACAAATAGGAATATCTTAAATCAAAAAGTGAAAATGGAAAATGTAAATACTTCCTAACTGGATCACAGTGGGTGTACCTAGACGATTCCTCCTTTCCCGTCTCAACTATAGCATCACATTTTTCTGTTTGCTTTCCAATTTTGCTAGCATAGAAATCACAGTGGGTGTACCTAGACGATTCCTCCTTTCCCGTCTCAACTATAGCATCACATTTTTCTGTTTGCTTTCCAATTTTGCTAGCATAGAACAAATATCACTAGTTCAGTTCATGTCTTGATGTTGTTGGTTCTTCTGAACACAGCCTTCTAAACAGTTACTCAGGTATCGATTCACTTACAAGGCCTAGCTGATACATCTTAAAAATCTTGGGCACAGATCCATAAAGGTATTTAGTGACTCATGGTATTCTTTCTGGGCTCCTGCAGCAGAACCAATTCCATTGTGCACACCCTGTGTGAAGTGTAGGGATTTTGGCCCATCAGAATGTGATGCAGAACAACTTCTAACATTTCCATAAAGCAATCATTGCCTAAAAAAAATATACATAGTCTTCAGATCAGAAACCAAAACACAGTCTAGCTCCTGGAAGAGTGCCTTAAGTGTAAGCCCACTAAGTCCTGCTTTTCCAGTGTATTAAAAGAGAAGGATAAATGAGAGAGTGAGACATCACCTCATACTACAACAGGCTGACTAGTTTCTTGTCTAGTTAGTGTGATGAGGATATGAGTTTATAGAGAAACAAAGAAATGAAGTTGAGTCCTGCTTAGTATTAATGAGTCCTTTCAGTCAAGAGCTGTGAAGCAAAGGGCAGTGTGCTTCCTTTCACTTCTGTGATGCCTTGGAGAGTCATACTTACCCAAGGCCAGCGCAGAGCATGATCCAGCAGACATGATGGGAGAAGGCAAATAATAGCAGGCATGTTGGGCAAAGCAAGTGAAAGGCATAGTCTGCATTCTCAAAGATTTCCTGTGCCACTCAGATGACCAGCTGTACAGGCTTGTAATAAGAACTGTGCTGCCTAGAGAGCTCTGAGTATGAAAAACATTGCTACTCCATTTTTAAGCAAATGCAGACCATTTCTTTAACATATCTAAAGTTGAATTTGGTACTTAAAGCCTTTGGCAGTTGGTTTTAATATTAGCAATTAAATTTGCATTTTTTTTTTTTTTCTTTTTTAGGTCTTTTGTGTTATGATATTTTCCATTAATATCAGAGACCTTTATGTTATCTGCAATGCATATCCACCTTGAAAGAGGGTCTCTCTGAAGAATTTAGTGCTGGACATCCATAAACCTAGGTTATGAGCCATCTGCTAGAATCATCATTTCCTGTTCTCTCAACTCTGAATAGTCTGATTCTTTTCGTAAAGAGAAGTATTATAAGTATTATCGTCATATAGATGTGAATAACAGAGAAAATAAATATTCTCTCTAACATTCCATGTGGAATTTTGGTCTGGGAGAGAGTCAGGTACTTGAGTCATAACTCTTTCCCGTTCTAGGGATTTCACCCTTATGCTGACTTTGTAATATCAGTTGCTTATGCATGGTAGAGTAGCTTTCTGGTTGCACCTACAAGTTCTCTTGGAACAAGCTGCCTTTTTGATGCAATCAATTGTTCAAAGTTCCAGTTCAGAGTTCCAGTACTCACCTGGAGAAGACACTCAAAATCCACAAGTTTATTCTATTATTTTATTTCAAAAATGTCATACAAGTACTTGCTGCTTACCTCTTAAAAAAATAAATAAAATCTGATCTTTCATTTAGCAATCACTGGGAAATACTTGATGCAAATAATTACAATTCAAATTGGTTATATTATTGACACTAAAAAAAATCACAATTCTTATCTAAAACTCTGCATTGCTTTAAACAGTTATAAGTCATCATCTTAATATTTAGTTTTAGAAAAATACTAGACATTTTGAAATTTGCAGAAATTTGGAAATTGATACAGACTATGCTAGGTTTTGAAATGCTCTATAGAAATATTTTTGTCACTGAATGCTGAACATAAATGCTATCAACGGCATATTATGAAAGCAATAACTTTAAAATAAATACAATGCATAATAAAGAGTATCTCAAATATAAAAGCAGCTTGTCAAGAAGTATAAATAGCTTATAAGAGATATAAAAATGGTTGATGCGGTAAAGTACAAAGGAGAAATATCACCATAATAAATGTATTTTTAATAGGAGAATGAGTAATGGGGGGATATATGACAAAAACCAAATACATAGAAGAGCAGGTGATACAAGCAATAATTTAGAAGCAGAGATCAAAAAGTATCAGACTTGATAGATGAGAAAACATGACTGGGTGTAAATGAATATTCTATAATTGTTATGTATTTGAAAATATTTGAAGTGCTGATTGAAAATTTTATGTAACTCCCCATAATGCTGAAGCATATGGCAGTAGCTCTTGCTTCACAATATGAATCCTCAAATAGGAAAGAGGCTGAGCTAATTAGCACAACCTACAGTATGTTCTGTATTACCATATTTAAAACACCTAAAGACTCTGGCTTAAAACGTTGGGTGATGTCTGTGAGGGAAGTTCAGTATCCCCAAATGTCACTATTAAGAACAGTCCTGTGACCCCTTTCTCACATCCACCTTTTTGTACTTTGCATCCGTTTCCATGAAAAGTTAGTTTACATTCTCAATAAAGTTTATGCATTGTATGATTAAGTGAACTGATTTTTCAGCTTCTATGTAAACAGAGGTGCCTTTTTTAATATCAGTATTTCACAGAGGTTTGATAGCCAGTGCATTTTTTAGGTAAAATTTAAACTGAGACTAATGAGAATTTTGCATGTAAACCTGCATAATAGCATCTAAAGGTGTATAAGGAATCTGAGAGTGGCCATGGTCATGCCAGCAATATGCTAGTGGGGTAGTACTGGCAAAAAGCCTGCCTGTTAACTTGATTCTCAGTCTGTGCAAAGAAATAATTTGTCAAGGGCAGGTATAAGTCATGCATCATGAAATTGATGGATGAAAATTCTGGAGCTCAGAAATATATTCAGCCTGATCCTCTTCAGTGTGGAGCAATAGGCCCCTGGAAAATATTTTTCACTCTCGCTTGTGAATCCTAGACAAGCCAGATTTTTGTTTTTTGGCTTTGTTTTTTTTTTTTTTTTTTTCTTCTTCTCAGTGCCATGAAAATTTACTTAAAGACTCACAAGATCAAAAGGATTATTTAAGCTGATTTACACAACAATGTAAAGGTAGCTGTTAACTCAGTTTAAGGGCCAGGTAGACAGAAGTGTGTCCATTCCAATAACCATTCTAGAACTTATTAATTTGCACTGACATGCAACCTACTTCTTGCATTACTAACATTTCCTAAGATCTGATTTTTGCAGGTCCAGAAGCACCCTAGCTTTCAAAATCCTAAGTTTTTTACCTCAAACACCCCAAAATGTCTTTGATCCTTTCAGTGAGCAATGGGGTAATGGTCCATCTACTGATTGACTCAGCCACTTAGAGAGAATAGCACATTCTTGCATTCACAGAATGTGAGAGGTTTTAAATGTATTTGAATGCTGTCTTTTCTATAAATGTCTTTCCCCTGAATAACAATTAAAGCTTTGAATTTGATTGTCAACATTAATTTGAATTATGTACTCATGGGGTAAATTGGCAGATTTGTAGTGTCTTTGCATTTCTAAAAGTTATTTCTAAATAGCTTGGTTTCATTAGTTTGTCATTTATGCCAATAGATTAGCACTAGAAATCAGCTTTATTCATATTAATGCTGCTGATGATATTTAGGAATGCTGAGGAATCAGTGTCCCTAGTCTCCTGCCCTCCTTTTCCATTCTTCCTGAAGATACCATAAAACTACTGGCTGGAAATCTGCTCATATTTTCTGAGAGAAAAGATTCTTGTAGATGTAATAAAATTATTTTTTTAATTACCTCTTTTTTGTACCTTGTACTCTCATATTGAAATTAACTGTAGTCCTACTGACCAGATTTTATTTGAATGGATCCTACCTTTATTAGAAATATGTCATCATGTTAGGCGAGTACAGGGGAAAAAATCAAATTATTTAACTGAATCTTGCTTAGTTGACATAGAATGTGGACAGAAAAGGCTTTTCTGAACAGTTATTGATTAGAGAGTAACAGCATTGGCTGAAAGCTATCTCAAACATTCTACTTTAGATTGCAATTATCATCTTATTTGCAATCATTACTTGACATTTGAGCACTCATGTGCCTGTCATCATAATAGAATACAAGAAGCAGCTGCAATGAAAGCAAATGCCTTGTGCAAGATAATAGTCCCTCTGCTCTTTCTGACTTTTAGGCAGTTTGGTAAATTATATAGATTATGGTATTTTACTGCTATGTATACAAGGAAGTTGGATAGATTTCCATTGGAGCTATATGAATCTTTTTGTCTAACGCACTTTTAATTGCATAAGTTGAATTCTCTAATGTTTAAGGTTTGAAAACAAATGTCATAGTATAAACATTTTTTACCATTTTTGTTCTTATCTGTTAATATTTCTTTCATATAAGCATGCCATTTAAAATGCATTTTATTTAATAATAGAAAAGCAAACAAATGAAAAATTTGAGTTCATGAGGGAAGCATCTTGCTTTGCAGAATATAGTATGGATACAAAAGGGTGAAGAAGGGTGACATTCTAAAAAGAAGTGTATGAAGAATAAAAAAGCCAGTAGCCCACTGATTAGGGCACAAGGCTACAGCACCATTGGGAATCCTATTACTTTTCTGTCTACCATCTTCTTTGTGCAAAAAAAAAAATCAAATCCAAACTCATTTTGATGTACTTATGATAAATGAAAACAAATACCCAAAATTTGTAATTGCATGAAAGATTTGTTACCTTTCTAGCCCTAGGTATCTGTATGAAACTGTATAAAAATTGTATAAAGCTCTTGTATACTTAATTCTTTAAATACAAAATAAATTTATATGTTTAAGAATTTGAGTCTTAAATATTCACTGTGGCCAGAAAGGGATTGCAAGTTTCCTTCCACGGTGTCAAGGGTCTTAACTTTGCAGTCCATCTCATCCTAAAAAACCTAGCAAGGATAACTCAAAAAAGTTCGAAAAAAATGTAGATATAATTCCTTCAGGCAAGAGACAGGCTTGGATCTCTTTCTCTTGTATCCTATGGGAAATACACGAGTAGGAAAAAAAGTATTATTTAAAAATGCAACAACTGTCTGTGTTATCTTTGAGGTTTTAAAAAGCAGTATATGTTTTTTAGTATAATCATAGTAGTATCAAAACAGTCTATGCAACAAATATATTTCTTCACAGTCTACTGTGACAAGCAGCAGATTTAGAGTCGTATTACAAGGAGGAGAATCGAAAGAATGTAACTCCCACGAGCTGAGATAAGAACAGTCCAGTAACTAAGGTAAAACACAAACCACTGCTGCTACCACCAATAATTAATAATAATAAGCAAAGTCAAAAGGGAAGAAAATACAACCGCTGACCACCCACCAGCCAATACCCAGCCTGACCTGAGCAGTGAGCTAACCCTTCTGGGTAACTGCCCGCAGTTTATATACTGGGCATGACATGCTGTGGTATGGAGTACCTCTTTGGTCAGTTTGGGTCAGGTGTCCTGTCTCTGCTTCCTCCTGGCTTGCCCTCCTCCCTGGCAGAACATGAGACTCAGAAAGTCCTAGGTCAGAGTAAACATTATTGAGCAGCAACTGAAAACATCGGTGTGATCAGCGCTGTTTCCTGGTTGAAAGTCAAAAACACAGCACTGCACCAGGTACTAAGAAGGAGAAAAATGACTGCTACAGCTGAACCTAGGACACATGCGAATGAAGTGACATAACACAAACGAGATAATGTCACCCTTTTAGCTCCACAGCATAAATATTCCCAGTTTGGGGGCCAGTGGTGAGAGCGGGAGAATTGTCAGAGATATCTGGTTCAGTCGGTCATTTTACAAAAAGTTAGCTAAAGAAAGAAAATAGAAAAACCTAATGAATTCTCAGTTCACTGGAACAATAGTATAGCCTTGCATTATGGATTAATAGAGTTGTAAGGAATGATGATTTTTAGTGAGAACTTTTAGAATGTGATTCTAAACCCTTTATAGATTTAATGACAATAAATTTCTGTACCCACAGAGCTTCAGTTGGAGAGGAGAATGCCAACATGTGGTTTGAGCTCTGAGGAAGTTTTGCCATTTTTGCACAATCTACACACAAATGTTTTGTTTCCCATATCTTTGTGTTGTGCTATAGTCTTCAAGGTAGGTATGGCTGTGTATTTCTGAGCTTTCTTTCTATTCAGTGAGGAGTGTTTGTCTTCTTGAAATATTTTCAGCTATCGTTTTGAAACAGTTACCTTGTCTGTACAGCTTCTCTTTCCCAAAGTAAAAGGTAAATTCTTTATGACTGCATTCAAGTTGAGTTTAACTCACTAGGTCCAAAGGTATTTCTAGGTCTGTGTATCACAGAGTACAATAGCACCACTCTACGAACTATGACAGGTAGCAAATATATGCAGCAGCAAAAGGAAGTGACTGCAAGTGGTTCAGTTTTTTATGAGGCAGAAAGCGATAATGTACCAGGCTTTTGTTTGCTGTTGTCTTGGTTTAATAGAATACACAGTTTAAACACTGTCAATATTGCCATTGTTATTTCAACATTATAAATACTGCCACACTTGGAAACAGAGATTTGCCAAATGTTATGACTAATTAGGCAGACATAGGGATTCTTGATAATGTCTAGAGGGTTCTTTTTTAACAGACAATTGCATTCCTTTCTTTCCTAGATTCCTCCATTTTTTGTCCTAACCTTTATTCTTTCAGCAAGGAAACAACAGGGAACATTCTATTTACAAATCAATCTTATTGATGCTGGAATTACTTAGTAGACTGGTAGTCATGTGTACATGAGGATGTGAGAATAACTTTACTTAATAATGTAATTGAAACATAGGAAAATTCCAGATGACTGTTTTGTATAAAGACAGTAAACAAGAGGAAAATAAAAAAAAAAAGTCTATTTTCAATCTTACTGCTTTCATGGATTCAATACAAAGACAGAAATTCTGTCCAAGCAAGACAGACTTCAAGCGAGAGAAAGGTAAATTTTCATGTTTCCCTAACATGAGTGTATTCAGGTTCCTGCACTTGAGTTCTTTGCTCATTTATTTCCAATCTGTGTTTTCTTCTACTGAGAAGATAAAGTAAGCTGACAATAAATTTTGAGATTCAGTTTCATGATGTGGACTTATGCCTGTTAAGATACAAACCAAGACAGTGAACTGCAACACCTCTGTTGCTGTTAAATTCCCTGAAGGGAAATTGGATAGTTTATTGATCTAATACTTTTTTCAACTCTGTCTTTGTTCTGCAAAGTAGCCATTTCCACTGGTAAAATGGCAATAAGCATGTTGATCTCATTTCTGTAGTTCTTATATTTAAATATACATATATAGAGAGAGAGTAACAGTATATAATAATGTTACTTCACAAAGGTTGAGATAATGTATGGACAAAATGGAAAATTCTTTCCTAATTAATCTTGATTGCCTCCCCTCAGCTTAGTGGTAAGGATGTAAAATGGCTTCATCTAGCATGTTCTACAGTCTTCTGACTGCTTCAAGGACTCTTTTTTACTTGAAGCCTCTCATGTTGACTGAAGCCTGGAACTCCAATTTCCATTTCAGCAGATTTCTCTGTTCCATAAAGTAGACATGGTCATCCCATTGATAACTTATAAAATAAGCTGCATCTGTGCATTTGTAGGGAACCCAGTCCTACTATCTGCCTAGTGTGCTCTGAAAACACAAGCTATTACTCATTTGTTATGCAGCCCTAAGACTTCTGGATCAGCTTTGTCATATGTTAGGTGCCTTTATCCTTTCTACCTTCTGCTTTTCTCACCTGGATCCTAACCTGGAAGGTTTATATTTACTCTTCCCAATGGGATCTGATGTGGTGGGTTTAATATGAATGACTCTGGGCTCACATCACAAAATAGTTTTTTAAGTCTCAGTCTTTTTCTGGGCCCTATTCTGCATTTGGGATGCAAGTTTTGAGACTAGCAGAGAGAACATTAATCAGCTTTGTAGTTTAGAGTTGGTGATTAAAATTCCAGAAAATACCTCCAATGTGAACTTCTCACCTTCCCTGCTCTCTTCTTCTTTCCCTCCATCCCCCACCCCAATGATATGAAGCAGCAATTTTCTGGTTTTCCAGGTAATAGCAACTTACCATTGCCAGCACTGAGCAGCAAGTTCCAAATTTTTGCTGTAAATACTTTCTGAGCAAGTCAGTATTTAATGTTGCACTGATGACTGGCGGCATCTGTATGAGTTTATTATCATCTGTACTGAAGCACAATGCACAATGAAAACATGGGGGACTGTAAAGAAAGAGTCTAATAAATCTACATGGATTGACATTAAATTTAATTTGCCACATGCCAACCAAACCGTGCAGCAGATCTAGATCCTTTAAAATTTATAGATTTCTCCGACGTATCTTCTTCCCAGGCTTGAATGCTACACTCTTTTTTTTTTTTCTGTTGTTTTTTTTTTTCCTTGTCAATGAGATTAATAAAAGAAGCTTTTTTTATTTCTGTCTTTTTTAAGCATATTTAAACCATTAATTTAACCAGAATAAATATGATGTATTACTGTAATTTTCTCTTTTGTCTCAAATGTGAAAGGGGGCTGGACAACTATCGTGAATAAAATGATACTTTTGTTTCTTAGTATTTGGTTTAAAAACATGACAGCTTTGAAACTTGATAGTAACACTGAAACAAACAGGACAGAAACGTATAGTAAATAACTATAAGTTGACTCCTTCTGTAACGGACTGTGTGGCAGCTTCTGGCATCCGACCAAAGCACCAAACAGTGAAATTAATTTAGTTAATATGTTTTTCACTCTTTTAGCAACCATGGTGTCATAGAGAATCCAGATTGAGAACAAATATGAAATATCAGAATAGAAGGAAAATAAGAAAAACAGTGACTAACATTTTATCAGAGTTTTTATCAGAGAAGTTCATCATGCTTTAAGAGCTTAGAGAAATTTCTTTGCCCAGTTTTATTGACAAAAGAATGTGAAATCAAAGTCCAAATTCAGGCCTTAGCATAGTCCATGCTAGCTGCCACTAAACTGTTGAGTGTACTGGGTGTGCCAGAACAAAAATAATCCTGTAAAATTTTCCTAGAGACTTACAGGTCTTTTGTTGAGAAACTTTTAGGAGACTGTTTGGCTTAAAACAAATCTAATTTCCCAAACCAATGAATTCAAAGTTACATAAAGTTAGTAGATCTTTTTTAATTTTTTTTTTTTTTTTTAAGAATCTTTGGATTTACTGAATTAACTGGATTAATTGAATCCAGTGAAAACCTGAAAACTGAAGAACTCACACAGGTGTAGAAAAATCTGCTGATTTTAAACTTTGACTTAAGAACTTGGCAATTGCTGCAGTCCACCCCTGGGGCAGGCATGGCTGACTCCCACTAAGGACCAGGGGAACCATGTGCTCAGGATAGCTGAGGTGCCGCTTCCCTGGTGCCTACTAGCTTAGCTCCAGGTACAGCTTCTGAGGGCATCCGAGTCCTTAGATCTTGAAGACCGAGACTGTGAATAATCTCAGACAAAAAGCTTCCTGGACATACTGTGTAACAGAACTTCAGCTTGATTTTACTACCTGTGCTTTAGAGGGAATAAAGTGCATTTAAGCAATTTTTCTGTGGCTACATTGGTTGCTGCTTCTATCGTGGTTGCTGCTACTATCGCAGTTGCTTTAATAGATCAGAAAGAAAAAAGAAACAAAAAACCAAACCCAAACAAAGCATCAGTGAACATGTGTTCATATAAAAGCTATGCATATATTGTGAAAGCAAACAGTTAACATATTATTCTGGATCCAGTATAGTTTGCTGTGAAAAACCTTGGTTGCCAAGTTGCTAATTTCATAGCAACAAACTCCTGAACGACAGGTGGCCAGTCCAGGTATGTGAAAATTAATGCAATAAGAAAATATATTATTTTTGCTAACTCATCTATCTTTCCCAGCTTGTCAAGGTATATGGGAAAAAGCAAATGGCAGAATGATGAGTACTTGCATATCACAAAAGGTTTGAAGGAAGTGAGAGCTATGCAACACATTCATCAGTCATGTGCATGTCATAGCAGATTACATTGGAAAGGAGACAGGTGCTGTCAAGCTGGCAGTGTTTAATGAGACTACTAAAATTAGATTTTTAATCTAAGAAATATGATAGAAGTGTAGAAAATTTAGTTATTCATCCATTTTTGTTTCTAAGAGTCTTTTAGTTTACATAAGGATTTTCTAGTTTATGTACACTCTGCCTTTCATTTTCTCCTTCCTTCTGCCCTTTATTTAAAAAAGTGAAGGTGAAAGAAACACTGGTTGGGAATAGGATTGGATTAATACTTTCAACAAAGTACTTTAATGTGGCTATGAGAAAAGATCTCCTTTAGAATCATAGAATCAAAGAATAGCTAGGGTTAGAAAGGACCTTAAGATCAACTAGTTCCAACCACCCTGCCATGGGCAGGGACACCTCACACTAAACCATGCCACCCAAGGCTCTGTCCAACCTGGCCTTTAACACTGACAGCGATGAAGCTTTCACAACTTCCCTGGGCAACCCATTCCAGTGACTCACCAGCCATACATTAAAGAATTTCCTCCTCATATCCAATCTAAACTTCTTCTGTTTAAGTTTGAACCCATTACTCCTTGTCCTATCACTACAGTCCCTAATGAAAAGCCTCTCCCCAGCATCTGTATAGACCCACTTCTGATACTGGAAGGCTGCTATGAGGTCTCCATGCAGCCTTCTCTTCTCCAGGCTGAACAGCCACAACTTTCTCATCCTG
>JAOEHY010050734.1:0-45869 GCA_025447955.1 Psilopsiagon aurifrons
TGGGGCTGGACTACAAATGATGGAAATGTGATCTTCAGTTTCCCACCTGCCTGCTCCTAAACTGATTTTTCTGAGAAAGAAATGAAAGGTGTCACACAGATAACCATTGCAGTGAGCAGCTGACCTCGATTACTGCATGCTGATGACACTGACTGCATCAGACCAAGCGGAAAAACAGATCTCTGTCATGAGACCTGTCACGTCAGGAGTCTCTTGCCTGTGAAACAGGGCAGAGATCAGAAGATTCTCACTGGAGAATTTTTAAGGGCTGTGAGTGCTTTTAATCTATCTTTAAGATATTTGGGCCTTGAGATGGATGTCAGTCATTTTCACAAAGCATCAGCAAGGTCAAAACTGTGACTGGCCTTCCATTTGTGCTCTCATGTGGGTGAGTTGTGTTACTTTGAAGGCTACTGAACTGCTTACCAGTAATTTGTTCTTTACTCAGTTGCAGCGTTTTGTCATGGAACTGCCTAGTGAAAAAGAATTTTTTTTTGAGGTATATGAATGTGAAAAAGTTGTTTAAATGGGAATTTCCTGATGAGCTTTGTAGCATAAATAAATTTTGATAATTCAGGAAGATAATATAAATCATACATTATGAAGAGACATCATTCCCACTGCGTCTTGAGGGAAGAGAGTCTTGTCCACCTCATGCTAGACTTTTGAGGAGGTAGTCAATAAGCTTTGGAGAGCTTAGGAGACGAACTGATTTATTGCTTCCCTGCTGCTCCCCAAAGACAGGATAACTAAGGGTAGAAGAAACACAGTCATCCCATTGTAGGTAGTATATCACCTCTCAGTGTATGCCTTGCCTGTGAGGTTTGGCTAATGTCTGGGGGATTGAAGTTGCTTTTATGTGCCAAGAAAGGCCATCTCTGTGGATGTTCCTCTGTTCTTTGAAGAGGCATAGATGTTGAAGTCCTGTACTGAGCTGATGAGCAGGCACTTTCAGGAGATTATTTTATGGCTAAAATACATAATTCTGAATAGTTTCCTAAAGCTGAAGCCCAAGTAGGGTTATGTCTCTAGCCTACTGAGGAGAACTTTCTCTTGATGAGCAATGCAAAGTTGCCTTAAAATAACTCAGTGGTAAATTCCCCCTAGGCAGGAGACTGTCAGCAAGTCTCTGTTCAGCTGGAAGGGAAGGAGTGGGCAATAAAGGGAATAAAGGGGAGAGAAGGGAATAAATTTGTGAGATTTTGAGGGTCTTTCACAAACTTGAAGGAAGGAACCGTGCCTGTCCACTCTGTGCCACTCCATGTTTCTGCAGGAAGGAGTGTTAGGAGTAACATTCAAAGCTAACACTAACTAAGGTTGAGTTTCATTTTCACTATTTCTCTTATAAAATAGGAAGAAAGGAAGAAGTGGTATCTCTTTTCGGTGAGTGTAAGCTATTTCCCACTTCATCCTCTTCGATTTACTGTGGCTTCCTAGAATACTATAGTACAGGAGAGAAATGAAATCCCATTTCTTAACAGTAGCCACTGGTGCAGTCAGTCTTGACCCTTATCTTGGTGGCAGCATATTAACCCTGACCTCTGCTTTGTATCTGTATCGTGTGTCTGGGGTAGGAAACTAGAGGGCAAGACAGAAAACAGACCCTTCCTTCCAGCAGTCTGGGTGAACTGCCCGTGCCTCCTGATTACTCAGGTGGAATCCATGCTGCTGCTGTTGCGATTCAGAAATAGACTGACGCTTTTAGTTTGTGGCTGCGTCTCAGAATAAATAATCCCCTTGTTGCACGTGGATCTGAGGAACTTTAAATCCCTGTCTGGGAGAAAGCAGCACTTCAAACCACTGAGCTTGTGCAGTGATTTATGTTAGGAAAGGATCTGAAAGTAGTTTCTGTTAGAGGGTGGCTTTATTTTCCTTAGATATTCTCAGTAAAAATAGCTTTAGAGGAAAATAACAAGTATTTTTGCAGTAAAGACTGCTGAGAGCAAGCCATGAAGGTGTCTAGCACTTGCCTTTATGTATCAACAGAACAAGAGGCTCTGGGATGGCTGCCTTGATACGCTACCATGGAGGCTATCAGCAATCGAAAGACCAGCCAGCTGCATTGTGATGGGAGACCATTGTAGCATCCTGGAATGTCCTTGTTAAGCTGGTGTGGCCACACAATTTTGACTTTTCCAAGATTGGGAAGGATTTATTGCATCAAGTGGAATTTCATATTCTGGGATAGGTACGGGGTTTTAATGAGTTAAAGCTGGATGTTTTACAGAATAGTCCCTTTTTTCCTTGCTAATTCAGAGTTTGTAGGGAAAGTAAAGAGGAAGAAACTGTAGCCCTTTTCTATATGTATTTCTTTAAAATAGCACAAAATTACTATATGCAGCTTTTACTTGAGGAAAAATGGTCAAAAAGGATTGCAGGTGTTTCTCAGGTAATGATATTACTCTGCTGTCTTTTCCAGGAAGTACAATTTAAAATGACTGTGTTCACACACAGCATGCAATTATTCTTTTGCTTTGTTTCGTGTATTTTGCTAGCAAGCTATCCCAGAATAATACTCTGAATTCTCAATTGGTGTAATTCATTATAGTTCCATTGACTTCCAGAGAGTATACTCTGGTTTATTCTGGCTCTGTTTCTGGATGAAGTATTCAATTCTGAAAATGTAATATAAGTGTTAGTCATCTTAACAGCCATTATTCACATTAGTATTTTGTGCCTGGTGCTGGGTGTTTTAATGTGTTTTTTGTTGATCAACAAAGAGAGCATTGTGTATAACTGGGCACACATGGGTAAAGATTAGATGCATCTGTCTCTGCTTTTGAACTTTATTCTGACATTTTTTACTATTCTGCATAGTATTCTCTTCCACGAGTGGTCTAATCAGAGCGGGTCTTCCGGGAAGGCATGTTGCCAAAATAAGTCAGCATCAGAAACCATGGGACTGAGGGCAGTACTGTGAAGACTTCTCTATTTAAATCTTCAGGAGACAAGGAAATTAATGTCTGATTTGTAGCTCTATGTGATTCTATTTTTATTATTATTATTATTAAGTCAGCTATACTAGTATAATAATGATTAATCCATTCCAATAAAAGAAAATTACAGGTTCTCAAACATCTCTTTAGATAAGTATTATGATGGTTAGAATCAACATTAGTTAAAGCAAAAATTCTAGCATTAAGTAATATCATAATTATTATTTCTAAGGATCAAGCTGTCTTATACGGTACTATTTTGAATAGCTGGAGTACTTCTAGTATGTAGCCTGTAATGTGAGAGAATTCAATACCAAGATTCTCTGTTGTACATTTATTTCTTATAAGCAGTCAAAAATCAAATGATACCATGTTTTCTGCTTATATAACCTTGTTTGGCTTTCTGTCGTCCCACACATCAGCCACTTAATCTACTGAGTTTATTCTAATCTTACGGTTAGTGAACTTAATTCTGCAAGTCTTCGTAGCCTGGATGCCCTTATTTTTTTTTTTCTCTTCCTTCTTCAGAAGACGTCATAAAATCATGCTTGCTTTCTAACATCTTCAGGAAGTTTTGCTTTAATAACCCACTAACATTCTTTGAACACATCATGCCTTTATAGTGTTTCATCACAGAATTTGGTATGTGTTTTGTATCGTAGTGATCATCCCTTCAGCAAGGTAGTGATCATCCCTTCAGCAAGGTGCCAGAGGAAGAATTCTTTTCAGCCTAAATGAGTCTCTTAAGTTGTCTGGTGTTTTTAACATAGTGATTTGTTTGTTTTCATTTCAAGCAGTGTATATGCCTTTTATTCCTGTGTCTTAAAAGCGTGGGAGTAGGTTTTGGGACCATTAGTTAAGCAAAAGCTTTTAAAAGTGCCATTGCCATTTTCTGAATTCATTTTTGGATGCCTTCATAGTTCCCTCGTAAGATCAGCCTTGCCATGCTGCCTTTTCCCCTTCTCTTTTGTTTCACAGATGATTAAATTTATGTTTATGTTGCAGATAGAATAAATGAAATAATTAATTTCTTTGCCCTTACATTGAATGATCTGAACACATCTTTGTGTATTTTTTCCCCCGTGTAAAGGAGGTTTTTATGGCCGCTATCCTTCACTGATCCATTGGAAAGCTATTCTGATAAGTGCAGTTTCTTGTAGATTAGCTGAGCTGTGTTGCGGTGGGGCAAGCAATGTATATTTACACCCTGTGTATTTAAGCACCATTTTCTCTAAGCTTTCTTTAGTTAGAGGGAGACTATTATTTTTTATAATGAAATCACGTTACCATTACAGCGACTGTTGTTTTGTAGAATTGTCAGGAAGCATTTAAGTCTCCATAGTTCCTTAATAATTTCAGTGAATTTTTGGTGGTAAGGATATGTGAGAGTTTCCCAGTGTAATGAAATTGCAAAGTGCATTAAAGTATTTTCTTCTTCCATGTAGATATTTTGAGCTTACACAAAGTATTAAACAACTGTAACTTATCCCTATATATAGACATCCCAGTATCCTTTAATTTTTTTTTTGAATCATGTTGTTGGAGGAGTAGAGGATTTGCAGGATGCTTTGCCAGTCCCAGTCCAAGATGTAAATAAGTAATTTCTCTGGCTTCTGCACACTGTAAAAGACTAGTCTGAGCATCAGAAAAATAGAACTAAGATTCTTTACCAGAAGAAAATAGTATGTCTCCTAGTCTTGAACACGTGTTGTTTGTGTTATCAGGTAAGTTTGGTGTTTTAGGTAATCAAAAACCTGTCATTCCCATTTTAGTAGAAATTTGTGTGTTGCGTTTTGGCCCTGGTGACTCTTAGAGACATTGGCTGTGGAAGGATACATGGAACATTAGTACAGCTCAGGGCGTGATTCTGTTTTTTTCCTTTCTGAGGAGTGGAGTTTTTGCCGTATGGAAAGTCTATCCCAGTTAGTGGATCCCAGGGGAACAAAGCCAGTTCTGTATAACGAGTCTGGCAGTGACTGTTACCATCATACCACACAGTGACTTCATCTTGTATCCTGGCTGTACATCTCTATTGTCTGATTAACTTGGGCCCAGGTGATTCATTGTAGTCATTTGCCATTCATCTTCACCATTACTCTTTAAAATTCCCCTGAATATTTTCCAGCTTGTCAATAACAATGTGTTAAGTAGGTTCCAAGGCGTAGGTTAAAGCTTCTGAAGCTTCTGAAGTTGAGCTCCTTCCTAAACTACATCTTCAGCTGCAGTCTGTTAGTGGTGAACTTTGCACATGTGTACAGTCCAGCCGTATCAGGAGATGCTCTGCAGATGCCCAGGGACCTGATGAGGGAAAACAGCCCAGCTCAGAATGTAAACACAGGTCTTGAGTCCTGTCATGAGCTTTATGATCTATTCACAATAAATGATGAATCCAGGGCCTAAAGGAGCGGGCAAGAAAGCTGAAGAGGGGCTTTTGAGAGGAAAAGGGGGAATGGTTTCCACCTGACAGAGGGGAGATTGAGATGAGCTCTTAGGCAGCAATTCTTCCCTCTGAGGGTGGTGAGGCCCTGGCACAGGTTGCCCGGAGAAGCTGTGGCTGCCCCATCCCTGCAAGTGCTCGAGGCCAGGTTGGATGGGGCTTAGAGCAGCCTGGTCTAGTGGAAGGTGTCTCTGACCACGGCACGGGATTTGAATTGGATGAGCTTTGAGGTCCCTTCCAACACAAACCAGGCTGGGATTCTATGATTCTATGAATGAAAGGTAAAATTGTGCTATGTGTATGTGTTAGGGACTGCATTGGAAGTATTTGATAGCATGTAAATAGAAGTTGTTATAGATTGCAACAGCCTCTTGATTCTGATTGATAATTTTTTGTTCATTGTATATTAATGTCTTGTTCTGATCAGATTTCATGTTCATTGCTCAGTAAATGTAATAAATATTAATGTATTGCTGCTCTCAAAGTACTTGAGATCTCTAAAGTTCTTTAAATATATTCTCAGAACCCCTTAGAGTAACCAAAATTACCTGTAGCATTTTCCCCAGGAAAATTATCCTGTAATGTAATGTTGATTGAAATTGTGCCAGTGCATCTGCCTTAAAAATGTTAATGTCATGTCTGGCTGAGACACATGCACCTTCTATGTTCATCATTTCTGAATCCATTACAAAGACTTTTATGGCAGCTGTATATAAAGACATGCCATAATGACATCTTAAATGCTGTCTTTAAATTCACAGCATGAAAAACCTTTTAGGAACGCTGTATGAAAAAAATCAGGTAGCTAACAGGAGTTTTTGGATAATATTTATGTCATGTCTTTTATTTAGTGAAGGTTTTATATTAATTTCAATGGAAATAAATGGGTCCAGAAAGCTAAATAGAACTTTGTTCGTAGCGAGTGACATTTGAGTCTTAAGGTCAGCTTGTTTGTTTCACAGCAAATGTAAGAAAATGCACAGCCAGAGTTTGGAGGTGTACCAGATGCTTCTACAAAATTAAAATACACAATAGGATTTAAAGCATATTAAATTTGGAAAAAGTGTATATACATGCAAAAGCACAATATGGATATTCTGAAAATCTCTTTATAACAAGGTTTATGTTATTAGGAAAGGGCGCAAGCTTCTCATCAACCAGAGGAGGCCATGGAGACGCTGCGAGGGCTGGAGCAGCTCTGCTCTGGAGACAGGATGAGAGAGCTGGGCTGGTTCAGCCTGGGGAAGAGAAGGGTCCTTACGGGGAGACCTTAGAGCAGCTGCCAGTGACTGAAGGGGCTACAAGAAACATGGAGAGGGTTTGGACAATGACCTGTAGGGACAGCACAAGGGGAATGGCTTTAACCTGACAGAGGGGAGACTGAGATGAGCTCTTAGGAAGAAGTTCTTCCCTGTGAGGGTGGTGAGGCCCTGCCACAGGGTGCCCAGAGAAGCTGTCCTATCCCTGGCAGTGCTCAAGGCCAGGTTGGACGGGGCTTGTAACAACCCAATTGATTATTCTTATGCAGGGGTTTAGACTTTGTTACAGTTCTGTCAAGGATGTGTATAGTCACTTTCTGGGCAATGACCTCCTTTTACCACTCACCACGATGCTCTCAAAGTTTGATAAAGGCAGAAAGAGGAAAGGGAAATAGATGGAAAAGAAAGCAGTGCTAAATATTTCAGGCTTCACCCAAGAATTTTGGTATTCATCACTGAAGCTCAGAAAATGCTGGAGCAGCATCAGCTTTTCTGAGGGTGTCTCCTGGAGTCCCACGTAACATCCCAGTTTTTCACTTTAGTATTCAAGACATTTGGGCAGTGTTTTATTCTTTAATAGGTTTACTTTAAATAAAAAATAAAAAAAAAAAAAAAAAAAAAAAGGTCACAATTTTGATCCACGAGTGTCTGAATTTATTTTCTTAATTTCACAGTCTGCAATATTGACATGACCTTTAATTCTGTCAGTAGTACTGTTTGATTGTGTTAATTAGGCTTTATTCTCTCAACTGTTTTCTATCAACATCGATTGGAATATTATAATAACATTTCATAATCTTTCACATGCTGAAGGATCATACTGGCTATCACAGTGACTCATTAGTAGGCTCTTAGATCCCAAGCTTATTTGTGGCTGAGCCTTGCTTCACAAAACTGTCCTTTTCCTCATGCTGACCCACCCCAAGACTCACTGTTTCCTCCTCAGAGGATTAGCCTCTCTGCCCTTTCCATCCTTCAGAGTCCCTACACACATCCACATAATTAATGTCTACGGGAATAAGACCTCTTTACTGCCCTTAGATTTACAGAGGTGCCTCTGTTCTTTGGACCTGGCTTGTGTGATCCTTTTCATTATCCAGATATTTTATAAAGTCAAGTAGACATCACTCATGGTTTACACAGAAGGAACCAAAGCATGGATATTCTCCAAGGTCAGTGTTAGGATCAGGAACAGATCCCATATTCCCCTGAATGCAGTGCAGGACACTGCATGTTGAGTAACTTTGATCCTTAGATAATTGTTTGTAGTAGGGGATGCTGAAAGGTTGGGGGGTTTTGGAAAAAATTATTAATTATAGAATCATGGAATCCCAGGTTGGAAGGGATCTCGAGGAACATGTGGTCTAGCCTTTACAGGCAAAACATCACCTAGACTAGATGTCCCAGCACCCTGTCCAGCTGAATCTTGTGTCTGATATTGGGGAGCCCACCACTTCCCTAAGGAGATTATTCCAATGGCTGATTGTTCTCACAGTGTAAAATTTTCCTCCCATGTCCAGCTGGAATCATCCTGGGCAATAACTTGTGCCCATCACTCCTGGTCTTTTCCATATGACTCCTTGTGAAAAAGGAGTCTCCATCTTCTTTGTAGCCACACTTTAAATACTGGAACATGGTGACAAGGTTTTCCCTGAGCCTTCTTTTCTCAAGCTTGAGCAAACACAGCTCTCTCAGCCTTTTCTCAAATGGCTGCTCAGGTATTGGATTATTTGTGATTCTTCTCTAGGCCCTTACAAACACAATTCTTCACTACCACAAATTATGTAGTCAAGTTTCCAGCATTTGGAAATGCTGGAAACAGGGGTTAACAATCCTTTTGCATGGAAGAAGTTAAATTTTTGCTTATAGATTCCAGAAGATCCGTGCTTACATACCCAAGTCTTGAATAGCAGGTAACAAATATTCCCTGGGAGCACAATGAAATTAAGTCATTAAGCACTAACTGCAAAGCAGCCACCAGTAACGGTGACATTTTGTTACCACAACCAACATGCTGAATTGTGGAACTAGTAGGAAAAAGCATGTTAGTGACTTTCTGCATAAACAGCCACCCTTGACTGCTTCCAATGCTACTGTTAGTGATGTAGAACCACTATAAACTGCAGGAGATGCTCTATTCTCTTAATGCTTTCTCAGCATTTTTCCCTTGATGGTGACATTTTGAGTGATTAGGCTCTGTCCGATCTTTAATCATGAATGTTCATTATGTAAGGACAGTTTAAAAGTAGCTGGTTTGTGTTCCAAGGTTAAAATTGTGTATCTTTGTGAAGGACCATAGTGCCTGTGTCACTAGCTGTTTGAGTAAATGATTTTAGACCTTGAAACCTGTCTTCTTGTCTTTCAGAGAAAACAGATAGGATTACAATTTTATGTTGCTACATAAAGAAGTGGCAAAATAGTTTCTGATCTGCGTGTGGTTTGTTGTACATTATGGTACATGTTTACTAATATATGGTGAAATACAGGCAGGCAAAGTTCCTGTAAATAGATTTTAATTTTATGTTTTTCTACCTGAAATATTTATTCGGCATAAAGTAGAAATATCTATAAACCAAAAAATCGTATTTATAATATAATTGAGAAGTATCTTGAGACAGCTTAAAAGTTACCACACAATAAAGTTGTTGTTAGAGGTTAGTGATTTATCCACCATAAAATGCCATCATTAAGAAAACATACATTTTTGAGAGTTATTGCAGCCTGTGGCTTCTCTTGAGTTGTATTGATTTCCTCAACAATTGTTTACTGGGGAAAGAAATCATTCTTGTGGAAGGAGTCAAAGCTCCAGCTGTTTCAAAGTACTATGGTCTAACTTAAGGGCACTCTGTAGGTTATGGCCCGAGTGCAGCTCATAACTCGTTTTTGAATACTACCTTCAGCACAAAGAGGCAAATCTCTCTGGCGTCATGGTCCCTGCAGGGTTCTTAGTGAATAAAATATGTGTGACAAGATGATGATCTCTGAACCACCTAGCTTTCATGTACATTTCCAGGAGACAGATAGATATCCTAAAGACTATCCAAGCACAAGGGTAACCCAGCTCTTTATCCAAAGAAATAAAAAATAAATTAAAAAAAATAATGAAAGGTTTTCGTGTTCAAAGATCTTTTTAGTCACTTTTCTATATTCCACCATCCAAGAGATTTTGAATGAAGAAATTAATGCAAAAGTAGCTATGCTTCTTACAAATGCATGCCCAAGGAGTTTGAGACTTACTGTTAGTTCAGAAGCCCTGTTTCAAAGTGCTCATAAATAGCTATGCTACTTTATCTTCATGTTCTAAATAGCATTGTAGGTGATGATTTTGCATAAAGGTTAACAAAATAATCTGTTTCTGATTTTAAATCAGTGAGTTATATAATTACCATCACTTAAACCTTTCCTTAGGACTGGCTTTCAGACATCAGGCTCCACATCCACAGCCAGGGCTTAGACATAATCATATCATCACAGACTGGTTTGTATTGGAAGGAGCCTTAAAACTCAGCCAGTTCCACCCCCCTGACACAGGCAGGGATGCCTTTCACTAGAACAGGTTTCTTCAAGCTCTGTCCAACCTGGCCTTGAGCACCAAATAATAATAATAACATAATAATACAAGATCATATAATAAGAACACTGATAGTAAGTACTGTCTGATGTATGAGGTCACCTCAGAGGTGATAATCTTGAAGGCCCACTACTCTAAGTGCTAGGGCCTAGGTCAGCTTTAGGGGCTGAGGCTTAGCAAACTAAGCTGCAGACACCAGGAGAATCTACTAGTGCAAAAAAGATGCCAGTTGAAATTCCAGGCATGAGGTATATCTGTTACTTGCCTGGCAAGAAATTACTTTGGGCCCAGTACCTCACATTGAATTGAAAGATGGCAGCCCAAAAATATTTTCCAAAGCTTTCCTTGGCCTCATGTTTTCAATTCTTCTGTCTGTCTTGTTTGGTTTACTTGACCTGGATGCTGTTTAATGTCTCCAGGGGATGCTGTTCAGAAGCCTCCTACCTCCACCCTGGGTGGTACAGATGATCCAAATAGGACATCCCGGGAGTTTAGAGGATGACTCCAGCAAACAGTCACACCCGGGACCATGAGCTCATCTGAACCTTTTCAGAGGATGACTTTTAAATGCTCTTGCCTAACTCAGATGTGCTGGTATGCTAGACAGTGGATCATCCAGCCATGGTACACAAAACCTAGTCTCGTTGAGCAGGGGTTTTGGAAAGATTTGAGAGTCAGAGATGGAAAGGGATTTCTGTAACTGCATATAATAAATCTGGACCCTCAGTGGATCACTGGAAAGCCAGTACATGCTGTTGCTGAGCAGCATCACTAGACAACCACCACAGCATCTGAGTTGCCAACATTGCCATTGCTTCTGTCAAGCACCCATAGAAAATAAAGCAGGGAAAGCAGCTTTAATTGTCAGTGTTTCAGATACAAAAATTTCAGTCTCTTAGCTTTCACAGCCCCGTAGTATCCTCTACCTGACCTGCATCAAGAAAGGCTTGAGCGCATCATAAAGCTTGAACTTTAAGGCAAATACTAGTATTTAGGGGCTGCAAATACATAGTATACACTTGTATACTGTGAGGATTTTCAGGATCGCTGGGTTACTGATAAATCATAACCTTTGACAATGTTTATAACCAGTGACTTCCTTCTAATTCTGATGTTACTAAAGTACCTTTAGGAGCACACATTATTATGGGTTATTGCAAATTAGTATCTCATCTAATGAAGTACACATAGTTCATTGAAATACTCCATATCAAACTATTTTGAAAAGAGGGATTTTTGTTGAAGGTAATGGGTTTGATAACTAAAATGAATGAGCATCTTCAAAGCCCTTTCAAAGCTATTTGAGAAAATACATTCTTTTTCCCACCTCTGATATTTTGATGTATGAGAAGAGGCTACTTTTTCATGCTTCCTGACCAAACTTAGTACTTACTTGTCAAATTAACCCGGATTTTTATTTCTTTGTAATTTAGTTTCATTATGAACTGGTAACAGATGAGCACCTGGGTTGCCTCCAATAAATAAGCACTGAGGAGAAATGTATGTCAACTACATTTTTATTGAACTGCACCGAATCTTAGCACCACAGCATGTTCTGTGTTGGAACGGACCATAAAGATAATCTGTTTCAACCCCTTGCCATGGGGAGGGACACTTGAAATAAGCTTTTTTAATTAAGAAAAAAAAAAAAAGGTATTTAAGAAGCCTTTGAAAAAGGATGTCGTCAGGAAAAGAAGAGGTTTTGCAAATATAAAAGTCTTCATGTTAAGACTTAGGATGCTTTGTCAGTGGTAATACAATCTTAAGAGGGTGAGATGGAAACTTCCTTTCTGAACTGGACACAACTTACAGGTTTTGTGTGGATCTAAATGGATTTGTATGGACTTTTTTGTGGAGTTGTTTTAAAATTTGTCTTCATAAACACTTCCTGTAGAGATATTTTTAATAAAAATAAACCTCAGTAACTAACTGACAGAGAATTTAGAGAACTGCCATCTCAACTGCCTTAGGGTCCCCAGGGGTTATGATCCAGTAAACCCAAATTTTTACAAAGAATGAAATATAAAATACAACAGAACAGAGGAAATGGAGAACGGTTCTTGCTGTTTTCCTAAAATTAAAATAGTAACATATTCCTGTTACTTTCACCAAAATACATGCGTGAACTGTAAATACTGGTATTTAATTTGTATCTCTGAATGAACTAAATAAGTCTATTTCTTAAGAAAAATTGCCTGATTGTGGCCAGAATGTGTATATACGCAGAGTAACTTCAGCATAGATAGAAGTCGTGTTTCGTAAATTGCCTGTCAAGAATGACTTAATCCTACTTTGCAGGAATTGCCTACATCAGTGAGACACGTTCATTTCCATACCTATTCATTTAGGAGACTCTCTGCTGTGAATGTCAGAGAGATGCTAATTATTATCAGCTATGGTGATCCCTTAGGAATTAGGCTGAGATTGAGAAACCTTTTAATTACTGAAGTTATACTGTAGTCAAGGATTAAAGTGATGAGTTCTGCTTTCTTTTGTATTTTATTCTTTTTCTTTTGTGGCTTGGGGAGCAGCTGTCACAGGCAGCCCTGGTGTTCTGTAGGTGATGGTTTTGTGACCACTTTGTCATCTTTCAGCCTAGGTTTAACTGCTGCCACTGTTGTGCAAGGGCAGAAGAAGAAGAGATAGTAACTGTGTATGCAGCCTGTTTTTTTGTAAAGAAACCACCCTAGAAAAAATTGCAAGATCCTTGAACAGGGGTCTGATTTTAAGTTAAATCACCTGCTTCATCAAAGAGAGACAGCAGAACTTGGAAGTTCAGTTGGGTAACTGTGGAGCCGCACATGCTGCATGGAGTTAGTCAGAATTCAACCAGGAAATTCTGTTCCATTGACAGCACAGATCTGACACAAATTTAGGGGGCCTGTGATAGCATTAATATCTGAAAATCTGGACAAATTTTCGTAAGTCCTTACTACTCTGTAGAAAATGGAATCAGGTAAATTTCCATGCAGAACAGAAATTAAAGTGGACAGATTTGTGTGCTGCTTTTGATAAAATCTCTGGGGTAGGACATAATTTTAGTTAAAGGGCAGTCCCTTTCTTGAGGATAAATGCCTGTGTCCTTAATGAATGAATATTCCCTGTTCATTCTGATTAAAAAAAAAAAAAAAAAAAAAAAGGAAGCAAAGCTTATTCAAAACTCCAAAGTCTTTATTTTGAGCAAACCAAGTTTGCAGTGCTAAATGTTATCCTGGTATGTCCTGATAAAACTGATAGCAGCACAGTGGTCATTTTACTTTTGCAGCGTTTCCTTTTCTGAAGTGACTGGTTGACTTAGAATCAGTTCTGTGCTATAACACAAACAGGGACTGATCCTGTAGGATCTGTGGCTGTAAGGGTGTATTTGCAAAGGACATTTGCCATTCCAATATAATTTAGCATCCTGAGGGATACAGACATTGAGAGAGAAAAAAATATTTAATCAAGGGAAGCAAATGATCAATATTTAAGATAACAAAACTGATGTGCTGCATTTGAAGAATTTCCGTGGTGGTGTGGCATTTTTAAAGAGATTTAAAAAAAAATAAATAATCAGAAATGCGTGACAGCCTTTGCTCTTAGAAGGACTCTTCATTAGGGACTGTAGCGATAGGACAAGGAGTAATGGGTTTAAACTTAAACAGGGGAGGTTTAGATTAGATATGAGGAAGAAATTCTTTACTGTGAGGGTGATGAGGCACTGGAATGGGTTGCCCAGAGAAGTTGTGAATGCTCCATCGCTGGCGGTGTGCAAGGCCATGCTGGACATAGCCTTGGGTGATATGGTTTAGTGGGAAGTGCCCCTGCTCATGGCAGGGGGGTTGGAACTAGATGATCTTAAGGTCCTTTCCAACCCTAACTATTTTATGATTCTGTGATTCTGTGATTCTAAATATTAGGAAATAGGAAGACTGATGTAGTCTTTTAACTAGAAATAGCAAGATCCACCTTCTGCTTTCACCTGTACTGCATTAAAAGTCAGCAATAAATCATTTGCAAAATACTATTATGTTGCATGGTTTTTGTCTGGACTTACACAGGACTGTGTAGGTAAGTAAGAGTAGCAGGTCCACCACATATTTTGGATGATAGGGATGAATTAAATACAAATGTTCAAGTTTGTTACATCTTAAATATATACTAATTAGGTGAAGAGATGTCTGTGACTGTGTTTCTCATGAACTACTACGTTTTTTCGTGCTTGCAGTATACCCTTCACAAATTTAGACAGTGTGAAGTTAGGTCATTGTAGGCAAACAGCTTGCTCAAATGTTGAATGCTTCCATTCATTTTCTGCTTGCTTCGCTCCTTGCATCTTTTTTTTTAGGGCAAAGATAAGCTTTTAGTGGTGGGTTTAGTCCTTCCTGAGAATAGGGAGAAGCTGGGTTCTGTTTTATCAGTGAGTACAGCACTGTCATTAATAATTAGAAAAGTCAAAGAATTTTCATTACAGGTGATCTACAAAGAATGAAGGTGGTGTTTTTGTCAGATTGAAAAGTGAACATGATAGATTGGAAGGTATTTCTTTTATAATAATTGCTATCCATATATAAAAATGAAGTAATGAAGAACTCTATTTCAAAATATAACTGGACTGCCTATCTTTAGCCAAGATACAGAATTTAATCTTCAAATGCCTGTAGTTTTCAGAGATTGTGATGCTGCATTAGTAACATCAGTCTTTGATCTTAGCACAAATATTGTTCAAGTACTTGAACTGTGAGTCCCTGTCTTGCCCTTATCAGTCTTGTTTCTTGCAATTATTAATCTGCAGATGATCCATTATATATTTAGAACATTTCCATTTCTTGATCAACATTGCTGGTGTAGGTGATGTAATCAACTAGCTTTCTTCAAACAATACTCTTGTCTCAATTTAAATTGGTACTGCTCTTCTCAGAGGTATAACAAGCATTCATATTGTATTGCATAATATCAAAGCAAGAAATTTAATTTCATGGGAAGTCACAGAACTTTACGCCCTTAAAATAGTGATGAAACTCAGATAAAATTAAAAACTAGGTGTATGTTTGAGACTGTATTTGCTTTTTACAAATGATTTTTTATTAAGCAACTAACAGTATTTTGCTGAAGCTTTCTTTGGTTTTTTTATCAAGTACTGTAAAATGAATTTGTTAATGGGAGTTACTTTTGGGCAGCAGTAGTGGTTGGCAGTTTAAATTCTTAACAGTGATGCTTGATACTTGAACTACTAGTGTATGCAATCTTTTCATTAGTAGTTTTAACCTAAGAATAGTTTGGCTTAAAAAAAAAACAAACAGGTTGGATGGAGCTTTGAGTAACCTGGTCTAGTAGAAGGTGTCGCTGCCCATGGCAGGGGGTTGGAACTGGATGAACTTTAAAGTCCCTTCTGACCCAAGTGAGTCTGTGATTCTATGATTATATGAAACAAAATGAAAAAAAATAGCCTATGGTGATCAATCATTATTTATGAATTAGTCGACTACTATTCATGACAGTGTGTCCTAGGCTGTCCAAATAAGAAGCCTTCTTCTTCGTATTATTAAAAGAAACATTCTCACAACTTTATTGCACAGGTTTATTTAATCATTATATCAATTTTTTTTTTCTCGTCAGTTTTAATAAGTCATAAGAGTAACATTTGTTTTCATGGGAAAGATTAGATTGAGGTGTTTAATAGAAAACTGACACCCTTTCCAAGCCTGAGGTTAGCACAACTGCAGTGGTGGGAAGATGAACATTTCCATTTTTCTCCCTTTACCACCAGTGAGACTGTTATAGATGGCAAACGGAATGTGCATCTATACAGTAAGGAAGGCTGAGCACAAGGGCCATGAGCGCTGTTGCATATTGCACAAATAGAAGCCCTGAGGCATTAGTTAACAGCAACATTTTGTAGGGTTTGTATGTACAGCAACTTCTGGTTCTGTTTTTTGGCAAAAGCAGAGTGTGGGAGGAGAACGGCAACAAAGAAGATAAAAACTATGGTAGTAAAATTATTAAAGGTTTGACAATAACTATTTTATGTGTATTGATTAATGCATATAAAGGAGGCTGATGCTGGAATATATAAAATATTAGTGTAAATGTTAGATATATAACATGCTGCCAATATATAGTAACTAACAGTCATGAACATATTTTTAAGATTTAGCACTGGAAAAGTATGCATAACCAGTTAAAGTTTGGTGTGGCGGCTTGGGCTGTAATTTAACTGTTCTCAGCAATTATTGCAGGCAGTGTATCTTTTCTGTACTGTGCTTTGAAACTTGTTAATTAGCTTGTGCCTTGAAAATATATCAGCTGATATCTGACAAAGTCACCCTACAGAGATCTGTAAATCTGCGATGGTGTAGTGCACGCTGGTAAAAGCTAAGAGATTCTGATATTTAGGCACATGCTTCACTGAAGCAGGAGTTGCACTTGCTCTAGGGACCCTCTATTTAATATTTATAGCCTATTTATTTAATTTTATAGCCTCTGTTTAATTTAGGGGTGTTCTTGGTCAGAAAAGATTTGGGGTTTTTTTGAGAAACAGTGAAAGTGTGACTTGTAGGTTGCATATTTTCTTCCTGTTTCAGTTTCAGTAGACATAGGTAACAACTGTGAAAGGAATGATGAAATAGGACCCATTATTTGCTTTCTGTGAAAACCTTCAATATTGAATCTCAAATTATAGTCTTTCATCCACGTGAAGATTAAACCTTCCTAAGACACACAGAAAGTAATAATCAGGGAATTTACCATAATAGCATCAGCCTCAGTCACTACATTATTTAATATTTTTTGGTTCAAATGAGTGAGATGTTCTTTATCATTATCTTTAAAATTTAAGATAATTAAATATTTTATTTTTAAAGCAGGGATACCAGATAGAAACATGCTAGAGGATACTGATAGCTGGAATAAAAATGTCTACATATCTCCTGAGTGCATTAATAGCAAGGGAAGGGAGGGGTTTAGCTTAGGGAAGGATCCAGTTGTCTTGAGACCACCAGTATATTTCTTGTTTATAACTGCCCATCATTCTCTCCACAGACTACAAAGAGGTATTAAGGGAAACTTATCTTTCTAGTTTAAATTTTGTGGTTTTGAATTTCCCTTTATGACATCTGTTTGATTTGATGCCAGCTGCTGTCAAATCAGAGCTCATCTTAGCAGTATAGAGATTTTAATAAAAATGAACAGAAAATGTTTTAAGAATAAGTTGTTATACTTCTTATTTAAGTTCTTATCAACATTGGTCTCTTTCCTTTTGGCAGTGCCAGAACGAAGGGATTCCCTTCTGCGTAGCCCAGATGTTATTGATATTGCTCCAAGAAGAAAGCAAAGACAAAGGACAGCTAAGCCTGATAGGACAGGATCTAAAATGGCTTCTCATCAGACAGAACTGCCAGCCAAGAAAAAGTAAGCAGTTTTCAAATGTATTTTATATATATATATATATATATATGCACAGATGTCAGAGGGTTTGTGGTTTTGGTTTTTTGAGTATTTTCTTCTACAGTTTCAAGTTTCAGGCCAAGTATGGTTGTGTTGTTTTCTGCATAATCATTTAGTCATTTTACCCAACTTTGAATAGAATGATTAAATTATCAGGCCAAATGACTGACTGATTTTAATGCACCTCTAAAGTGACAACTATAAAATTACTTTCTTTAATGGTCTTGGATAACTTTAGGCGGATAGACTGAAGCCTACTAAATGGATGCTCTGTAGGCTACCATATAACCCTGCAGGCAGAGAAGGACACATTTATAGCTAGTGCCAAACTAAGATGGAGAGCTTCAGTGAAGTTGTGTCACTGAAAGTAGTATTATTATGAGTGTCTTTTTTCATGGTGAGGGTGGTCAAACAGGGACACTTTGTCTAGTCAGGTTGTGGAGTCTCCATCTGTGGACACATTCAAAACCCAACCTGCTGTGGTTGAGAAAGGAGGTTGGGCTGGACAATCTCCAGACTTCATTTCTAACCTCACTATCCTGTGATTCTGTCTTTGTAATTTCAGTGGAAATTAATTCACAATACTATTTTTAGTAGACCAGAATAGATTTCTTTTGAAAATAAGATCAGTGGGGATTAAAAAAGAATTCACTATTAAACACAAGGGGAGCAGAATGTGTAACACTTAATATAACACCTTTTTCTCCTTAATGTCACTCGAAATACTTTCACATGATCTGGGAGGTGCTTAGTTATACATAGAATTAACTTGGAACTGCAATATGATTTCTGATACTTTTTTCAAAAACTGATTTTTTTTTTTTTTTAAAGATCTATGGTAAGCTAAATTTGAAAATACTTATTTTCCCCTTTTATCTGTAATATCCAATGCATAACTAAGCAGACGTGCACACAAGTAAACTACAAAGGCATTTCCCATGATGAATAAAGATTTCTGTTTAAATCAGCACAAGAATTATCTTATTTTGGTATAGAAGGTTTTGCTGATTAAGGCCAGCTTACAATCCTGTTTTATTAGTTAAAAAAAAAAAAAAAAAAGTATATTTTTAGAACAGCCCCCCAAAAAGGTCAAATTCTGCTCTTCCATTCTTTTAGAGTGTAGTATATTAAAATGAACAACACCCTTTCTCCATTGTATGTAGTCAGTTTCATTTTGAGAGTCTGGCCATGCGTGCCTGAAATGCAGTTTTGCTCTTTTCAGTATTGATTGTTGAAGGGAAACCTACAGAGGCAAATGATTGCAAGGGAGTGCACAGAGGCCTTGGGCTGAGTAATCCTTAGTGTATGACTCTCTGAGTCCTGTGAGTAGGGGAAGGACTAAGAGAATATTGATGGGTTTGGTTTAATTCCTTTAAGTAAGGCAAATTTTAGAAAAAACAGAGCAACACTGTAGTTTTTCATACTGTGCAATGCATTTCTAATATGCTTTCAGATGGCCGAATCTAAGGAGTGGTTCTTCTTCTTGGCTGTAACATACTTAGTCATATTCTAAGACTTGCCAAATGGAACATCCATTTTATCAACCTCTATCCTTGTTTTTCATTTTCTGTTAAGTATATACAAATCGTATTGTTAACAGCTTTGTAGTGTAGGTCACAACATTGCTTGGCATGTGACATGCCTTCCAGTACTGTGAAGATCTATCTCACAATGAAAGATTCATGTTTCTTTATGGTCCCTGATGACTTCAGAAATCAAATGTGATATTGCTTGACACTGGAATATGAATTTTAATCCTTTCTTTAGTTAAAAAGACAGTGGTAGTGCTAGTTCTATTAAATGAGCAGATATTAGATTTCCCCATTTATCTGTAGCATTAAAAAAACCCTGTAATAATTACCATTTTGCTAAAGTTTTACAGGATTGTGTCACTTCTTAGCAAAAAAATTACTAAATCAAGCAAACTACCCCAGCCTGCTAGGGTGGCAGGGAGTTGGGCAGGAAGTTAACCTCTAAATTCCTTCACCTTTGGAAATGCTCCATCACAAATATGGGAGATGTACAGCCCTTGAAAGCATGTCATGGTTTTCTGTTTGACAGGAGGATCAAATGACAGATTGTGATCACATTTGCAAGTGCACTAATGAGTACTTATTTCTGAGCTTTCCTGCACAGACCTGCAGAAAGATTTGATTCTTTGCTTATAATGTAAAGATTATACTATCACATAAAATTGTATCCCACAGTTCTTGCTCTAACAAATTAAAGCTTATTTAGAATTATTTTTCATTTGCAAGTTTTGCTGACAACATTAGTGCTTCTTTCATGTTTGCCAGGCAGTGAAAGAGCAATTACAAACCAAACATTAAGAGCCTAATGCTGCCTTTATATTGCTGCATCTTAAGTCAATTGAGACAAGATCCTAAGTCAGGATAAAAAAAAAGCACCTCTTTACTGAAGGAGAGCATCCAAGTTTTTATTTTCTTTTTGGCTTTCAGATCTTTTTTTGAAAATACAGTGGTTTTCAACACAGTCTTTGTTATCACATAATAGGAAATATTTCTTAATCTCTATGTATTTCAAGATTTTGGAATGTGGTAAGAAAGTACTGCTTATGCTTAGAGTTAAAAGCATCTAAAGTAGATACTGAGTCATGAAAAAAGGAAGGATTCTATTTCCATAAATACTTTAGATTTATGTATGTTGAAGCTAGTTGTGTAGCAATAATCTAGTCCTTTGGAATGAAAATGTATTAAATGTGCCCAGGAACACTGAGAAGAATGCAAATAAAAATCTGTTTAACATAGAAATTAGAGCAAAAAAAGTACAAGAAGTACTGCTTTTCTCATACTTTGTGTGTGAATGCAGTGTCAGGAGAAGGAATTGAATTGTATTTATCTTTATCGACATCTGCTATTAATGTGACAATTTATGGAAGCTCTAATTTTTCATTTTTAATGACACCTGGAAGCATGCCCTGGATAATATTAAGCTTAGTGAAAGTAGTATGGATGCGAGATCAGCAAAGAACGGCACTAGGATTTGTGAAACAGGGTTTGCTGAATGAACTGTTCAATTATTTGCTGAGATAAAGATGTCTTTTAGGTAAAGCAGAAATTCAGAATAATTAGTTGGTCAGTGAACTGCCAATATTCAGGTTTATCCAGCTCTCTAGCAGGTTGTTTTTCAAATCTGAGCTACTCAATGAAAGGAAATGCTTCTTTAGGCAGACAGATGTTACTCAGAGTGGATAACAGTCAACCTGTGAGTTGCAATTTGCACATTTTTAAAGTGTGACAAAGGATGCTTCTTCTGGTTCAAATCATGATTGAGTCAGGAAGTAAAATAAAATTACTCTGATTCCAGGAAACTGTGATGGTGTTGGTAAAGCTTTAACTGTAACTTAATATCTGGCCGTTTCCTAAGGTGCAAAGCAGAGATAATGTAAGTCAAGTTAAGATGCAAATTCTACTTTCCGTGATTTGCATTTCCTACTTGGAGGAGAAAAATTAATAAAAGCAATCCCAATCCGCAGTTAGAAATTATGTTTACTGATGCATTACCCAAATCTCTGATGGGACTGTATATGAATAACACTATTAGCTATGTAGAATATGCATTCAATATAAAGGCTTAAGCTTATGGCCTGTCAGCCTGAATCCCATAAATAATTCGATATTTCTATAGTAATTTCACTTTAAAAGTATTGGAACCTCTTTGAGAGAAGATAGTACTTACTAAAGCTGACAATTTTTTTAATATGTTTTTATAAATTAAGCGTAGTTGTTGAATACAGAATACTGTATGTACAGTATAGTATATGTGGCTTATACAGCTGTAGTCACAGAGTAGTGTGGAAGTCAACCAGTACTGGGGTCTGTATAACTAAAAAAAAAGTAAATCAGCAGAGCTTCCTTTCTAGTACAGCCTGCAAATATGACTTTGTTTCCACAAGTAAAAATCAGTCTTTCTGCTTGGGTTTATCAAAATTGTTTTTATTCAAAGAAGTAAAAAAGCAAAACCTTTTTTTTTTTTTTTTCTGTCATTTCTTACTAATAAGGGATCTAGTGTTTTAGTCTTCATACCTTTAATTCAATTAACTGAGAAATAGTAGGTATTACTTACTTGCCTTTTATATAAGGAAATATGTGTTTACAGCAAGCACTGTGACTGAGTTATTCTGCATATCAAAAACTTCAGTTTTGTATGTATATGCCTCGTTTTATATATTTGATGATTTTTAGTTGTTTGGGATTTTGGTGGAGTTTTTTTTAAGGCAAATTTGACTTTGCTTGATAATTCTTGATTGGTAAAACTGTGTGACTGTCAGAATCAAGTCTACATGTAAATTGAAGAAAAAGATGCTTTCCCTTAGCTTCAGTGTGTTTGATTTTGCTGAAATATTCTGATGCAGTCATAGCCTCACTGAATTCGATAGGATCTTTGCCACTAGTAGTTTAAATCTTTCTTTTCTACACATGAATGCTGCTTTTTCAGAGAGCTCAAAGTGTTCAACATATAGCTAGGAGTCCTCATAAACATCTGTATGAAGTAAAAAAAAATGAAACGATCCAACATATTTTCATGCTGTCATCTCTCAGTTTTTAATCTCACCTCTTTTTTTCCTGCAGACTTTGTAGGTATATATAATTTATCTTGAAAGAAAGCTCTTAGCATTATATTATAATATGATAGTAAGCTGGACTTGCCTTTCTTTTGATAACCTTCCACCCCTTCAAAAGCACTGAAAGCCTGTGGTGTGCCAGGATTACCCTGGGGACCATCTCTCTACATTTGTTTAATTTATTGCTTGCGGTTCTTATTATTAAAGCCTTCATGCAAGGTTTATTTAAAATGTGGTTTACCACCACCAGTGATTCAGGTAGCAAAAAATGTAGATTTTTCCTGGAATTTGGCATTCTCTGAAGGTTACTCACAGATATTGCCATTACATCTCAGACAAGTAATTCTTTTTCATAAAGTTTTAACCAAGTGAAATTTGGATTCCACTGAAAATGATACAATAATCTTCCATGGTGCAGAGGGGATATAAAATTTATACCACAGTTACCCCCTTTTAAAAAGATATATATATATGAGAGTTCCTTCTGACATGTGGCTTTTTTGTTCATTAAGTGTATTTATTTAATACAATTGGAGAGAACTTGCAGAGCCTTTCTTGGTGTGACAAAACTCTATGATCACTGACTCTATATCAGTGAGTCAATGTAGTGTCTGTGTACAGGAGTGGTATGCTTATTCCTGCCATAATAAATGTATGGAATGCAATGTTTAGGAACTTTTTATACTTAAGTCATTAAGGCTGAAGCGTAAACAAGGTAAGAATTATCTTAGAAGTGGACAGTTGGGTTCACTGCAGACTAATGTGAGGCTGAAAAAAATTTTTAATTATGTCTTTTGTGTTTCACACCTATGTTGTATGACTTGCAGCTGTACAAAAATGGGTGTTGTCAGAGGAAAAAAGGATAAAAGCCTTTGACTAAAATGCATAACAATATTTGCAATAAGAATTTGCAAAAAAGTCGAGTATACAAGTGGGAAGATTAGGGCAGATATAAATACAACACAGTGCAGTTGCTTTTCTCATGATGGCACCCTGGCTTTCTTTGAGTGAGTGTCTTTAACTGAGTAGCAGATAATTAGGCCTCCTCCATCCGTGTTGGAGGGGATGATTTATTTCCATGGGAAGTGCAAGGAATTGGTACTCGCAATCACTGTTGCTCCTGACTCCCCAGGGAAAGATGGGAAAATATGAAGGCTGAAAGCCCAAGGCGGGGAAAAATGAACATAATTTGCTGACCTCTGAGACTGCAGTTTCTCCTGGGCAAAGTCACTCAGCTGTCTAGTTTGTAGCCAGTCACCAATTCTTGACACTAATAATAGCCTAATAATTGGCTGCTGATGGAGAAGGTATTATTCAGGAAGACTGACACGGCTGTATCCTTTGTTTTCCCAGGACATATTGTTTCAATGAGAATTTTATCACTGTGACAATTCTGGTGAGATATGTGCCTCAAATGATTAATTTATAGTGTATTTCATTGAAACTGGTGGCTGTTATAAGAGGATTATTTAAAAAATGAAAGCTATATCTTCTTCCATTACCTTTCTGGCAAATAATGGTTGGATTCTTTTCTGATAAATTTCTTACACTGGAATGATGTTTGAACTATATTTTCTATTTTAAACCTCTCATGTCAGTTGTAGGTTGGTACAGTTTAATTTATCACACCATATATTAGTTTTGTTAAATACTGTGATCTTGGCTGGGGTGTGTGGGAGGTAAAAGAATTGCTCCTAAGCAGTAAATTACAGTAAGGAGGAGAAAAGTTTGAGTGTGGTTGAGCTAGCCGGCAGTACTGGAATGTTTGTTGGCTTTTGCTGGAGACCAGCATACAATATTTTCAGCATTTTAGGGTGAGGGTGAGCAGTAAGTGAGGGAGATTGCATTAAAAACAACAAAGAAGGGAATATTTAGAATTCCTTGTACAATCTTGTGATTCCCTTATGGTAGCAAACATGAACTCTCTTTCTGAACACTTCTGTAAAGGGCTTTTGGTGATGGTGTCAATTAAACCTCCATTTCCTAAAGCAACTCTTCAGACAGAATTATTTTCACATTTCTTTTAATAGGAAAAAGCAGGTAATGTAGATGTCTGAGATTTTGATCACAAAATACACATTGGCAGGAGATTAAACCTTGACTGACGGAAAGCCGAAGTAACCATGCTTGCCAGCTTAGTCCTGATGTCAAAGATGCACAGCATGAAGAGAATGAGATGAAAGCTTAGCAATATTAATGAGATAAAGCTGCCTCAAATATCTGTTTTTATTGTTGATTAGACTGATCATAAAGTATGCATTTTTTACTGGATTATAGTATTCTGTATAGCACAACTGTCTGTGAAGACCAATAGTTCTTGAACTCATTATGGACCCCATAAAATGCTTTGTGACACAAAATACTCCAAAACGCAGGATTTAAGAAATTATTTCTTGAACATTTGCAAATTCTTCTGCTCCAATGAGGTGTTTTGTCAGCTTCTGCTCAGTTCAGTGCGCTGTTCAAAGGTCAGATTCACTACATGATGCTATTAATCTTCTTATTTTTATTTGTATTTGCCCTTTTCTGCACTTTTTACCAATGAATTATCCTTTCTTCCTCCCTCTGCCCCCCAGAAGTGTCCCTTCTCATCAAAGCAGTGCTGAAAAACTATCATTTAGAATTACTGATACTTTTCAATTTCTTTATGCTAAAATAAGTAATTAATTCTCTTTAAAACCCACAGAACTATGTCCATGGACCTTGTCTGTTCCAAAGTCACTGTTTTTACAATAGTGAAGGCTGTGTCTAGATTGACTGTTTTCACCTGCTTAATTTCACTGTTTCCTGCTAAGTGCGAAGACCTGCATCCAGCCAATAAGCAATATTATAGCAGACTTAAGTGATGTGCTGAACCTACCATTTATAATGTATGATGCAGAGTACATTCGGTAACAATTTCCATGGTTTTCTCTCCATCTCCATATATGTCTTTTATGGCTGGTTCATTAGATTTATTGTTTTATAGTTGCCAAGGATGCTGTTGAAACTAAGAACCAGAACATTTTCCATTCAGCAATGCTTGAAATCAAGTGCAAAACCATGGGAAAAGCAAGGAGAAATGGGCCCCAAGTAAACAGACTTGTCCTGAGTTTTGTTTTAATCCTGTACCTTATGCCTCACGAAGCAAGTCGATCCTTCAAAAGGACTTGGAGGAGGAGCAAGAAGAGGTCTCGCAGGTACAGAAGAGGGTAAGGGGTGGCAGCAGGCACATTGCTAAGCAGTCAGATGAGAGTGAACAGGGTGAGGGCCTGTGATTTGTGCATTTTTTTCCTGTTTATCACTTATGTATGTTTCCCCAAAGCAGTAAGTCCATGACAGTGGATTTTCAGTAGTACATAGAACATTCTCAAGTCTGGTCTGTATGGATAAATATTCATAAATTCATACACTGCGACTAATACATACGGTATGAGCAAATGCACTTTCATGGTTGGTTGGCAGGACTCATCTGTTTTTGTCAACTTGCATTAGGATTCAGCATGACATTAATCAGTATTCTTTTCGATGAGTTCTGCCATCTGTGGGAGGGTATATCATACATCCTTATGTATCAGTCTAAAACCTCATAGAGTGAGAGGAAAAGGGTTGGACAAATTTCACATTGTGTCTCTCAAAATAATTTAATTACCCTTTCAGTCTCCTTGAACATAAAGAAAAATAAAAGCTTATTAGAAGCTCTAGGAGGTAAGAATTAGGTTAATACAATCCTTGTTTGCATAGAATATTGATGGAGGACTTCCTTGATTATTTAATAACACTTAAAAAAACCCTTTAGTTCATTCAGCTGTCAAACCATTCCTAAAGTTTTCATCTAGCTCTTGCAAACTTGTACCTATGAACAGTAATTTAAAAATTGATTGCATGCTTGTATTTTTCTTCAGATTGTTAACTGTACAGCAACTATTGAAAGTGGACTTGATATAAAACTGAAGGAAAATGGTCAGTATTCAAAAATTATTAATGAAGGAGATGATGTAATGAATGTTAAATAGCAGAAGTGAGATACAATAAAAGGCTCTTCAAAATGAACTCAATGATTCAAAAGGCATCAAGTGCTAAGGTGAATTCAAGTCTCACAGCAGTATAGCCATTGACGTCAATATTTCATCCTGTATGTTTAGAATGAATATACGAGTAGTAATGAATATACAGTAATAATGACTAAAACTGAGGAAAAGGAACAAATGTGCACATAAGCAGTCTAGGATTCATTCTAGAAAAAAATTTCTAATGGGCTTATTGAAAAGCTGATAATTATTCATGAGTATAGAAATAAATGTTTTGTATATCACTTCCACCATTTATATTGGTATCAGAAAGAGAATTTGACATCAAAGTAAGAAGCCCATCTGTTAATTTAAAAGATAGTACCATATAGCCTTTTGTTTCTCTAGAAAAGATGGAGAATGTACTTGAGAGAAAAAATTGTGAGAATGTTGAAAAAGGTGGTGATTGTAGAAAAATTTTGAAATAAATTTGTTTGAAGTTTTAGAACAACTATTCACAGAGAGTATGTCACTGCATTTAGCAGTAGTTTGGGAAAAAGTTCAATTTTTTTCTTTTTTCCCCCATATTGAGAGGCTAGCCACATGCTATTTAAAATTATCAGGTTCTGAATTCACCCACGGGAAGAAAACTGTTATCAACATTAATTCTCTCCAATTTGCTCAATCCACCCCCCAGATTCCTAAGACATACCTTAGAATATTTTCACAATGTTATTTATTGCTCAGAGAGGAATATGGCACATTATTCATCACTTCAGTGTTCCAGTGCAATTTGCTGAACTTTGAAGTTGCACAAGTGTAAAACTGGAGTAAAGTGATAACAAATCATGTAGTTTCTAGTGGTGATGGGAACCATCCAGACTATTATTGCTTTTGCCTCTTTAGAGTTTCTCCATGGGTAACTATTAAACTACCTAAACAAAATCTGCTTTTACTAGAGCATCCAAAACAAAAATGTATTTTTGTGAAGAAACTCTTCAAGCCTTTAGGTTAAAATACACCACTAAATGCTAAATCATTTTTCCAAATAGTATACCTACTGGGTTTGCTGATGGTTACAAATAGAGAATTACTTTTCTGCTCAGGAGCTGGATCATTTTAAGCTGTACTGAAACATTTGTTAAGAAAGAATCCTTCAGTATGAAAATACTCCCTTTTAGTTATTTATCTGTGTAGCTACAGCATTGCCTGAAGATGTTTGGTCAGGAAGAAAAAAACCCCAACAGATTATACCCAGTTGTGTTGACAAAAAAGTGATAGATTCTGAACAGCTGATTCAGTTAAAGTAAAACCAGACGTGAAAACACAAACAGAATATCTCCAAATACAAATATCATCAGGATACAATGAGTTCCCTGTTGGCTTTTTAACGGATACTTTGTGAGTTCCAGATTCAAAGTTTTTAAAAAAGCCAAAGCATAACTTTACTCAGAGTGATCCCCAAGCTAGTGTAAGCAAAATTTAAAAAACAGTATCCCCCAACCAGTGATAATGATGTGGGAGAGAAGCAGGGTAAAGAACAAGAGCAGAAAGATGCAAAACGGTTTCTACATCATATACCAAGTTTGTGCAACTTACCATCAGGGTACACAGTCTGTTTCCCAAAGCTGGAAGCAACAGTGGTTAGGTTGGCCAAGAAGCCACTGGGGAGCAATGTCCTGTTAGTCCCTTTACAAGTAGGTGGTGGCTGATGAGTCTAAACACAGATAGTACTTGCTAAGCCTATAGGCTTAGGTTCAGCACTACTAGCCAAACAATCAGTGACCTCAGCTCTTCTGATAAAGTCACGCCACATTGGTTTTATCATAGGATCACCAGGTGGTTTGGGTTGGAATGGACCCTGAAGCTCATCCAATTTACACCCCCTGCCACAGGCAAGGCACACCTTGCACTAAAGCAGACTGCTCCAAGGCCCATTCAGCCTGGGCTTGAACACTTCTAGGAACAGGGTATTATCCAGTTATCACCTTTGGCTGGGTGGTAGCTGAAAGCACACAAGTGGGAAGGTAATCACAGACTCATGGAATCATAGAATAGTTTGGGTTGGAAGGGACCTTCAAAGGTCGTCTTCAACTAGATCAGGTTGCTCAGAATCATATCCATCCTGACCTTGAATGTCTCCAGAGTATTCTCTTCTCCAGGCTGAACAACCTGAACTCTGTCAGACTTTCCTCAAAGAAGAGGTGCTCCATGGACATGGTTGTTTTGCAATATGAGAGTGGAGAAATCAGAAATATTATGGACACAGCAGGAGACCTTAAAAAATTATATCAAGGCAGGGAAATAAATAGGGCTGGGATTTGTAAGAGCTGGAGGTGGTGTACAGATATGGGGTTTAGTGAATAGAGGGATATAATTTTGCACAACTGAGTCTTTATTCACTCTTTTGTAAAAGAACCCTCAGTCTTCTGTTTGTCTTCCTACTTTCTCCTGTCCAGCCTAACACTTGAGAAGCATATAATGATGTCCTTCTACATGCCTGATATGCATCTACACCTTTTTTGCTCTAAATAGTACCAAATCAACCATCACATCTTAAGACAAAATTATGAATGTTTGTTAAGACTGTTTATTTAGTATGACTTGGTGCAGGATATTGCCAGAGGCCACAGTCCCAGGTTCAGTGTTTCTAATGAAATTATTTGCAAAGTTGAGATGTTTCTGGTGCTGTTATAACCTTTTCTTCGGCTAGATTTACAAAAAAGTCAGTGTTTCATGTTACCCTAAGATGGTGTTTGCCAGACATACCTTTTTTTCACGGTTTCTTTCACACCACTCCCAGTTCTGCACTGACTCCTTTGTTCTGACTTGTTCTCTTTTTGCCAAGCTAAAAAGCTACGACTTATTTCTCTGTTACTTTTAACCTTTCCATTGCTGAGATCGCTTTGCAAAACCAGCTTATATGTTGATAGGCCATATTGAATACAGTGATGTGTGTCATTGGCCTGACTATCTTCTGATGTTAGCACTTTAAAGACTTTTTATCTAACAAGATAAAAAAATTACTTGTGTTTTTTGAGCATTAAAAGTGCTTTTCAGATGCTTTGAAAGTTAACCCAACCTTCAAATCAGTGACAACTATCCTTTAAGGATAAATTTAAGCCACACTGAGTGTTCAAGAATTTTCCAGACACCATTTGAGTTTAATGATAATGAAGGATAAATTTCTATTCAATAGAGAAATAAGCAAGGGAAATAAAAATATAATTTGAGGGACATTTGTGTTAGTAAAGTTCAGTATCAGTTTTTATATATGTTAAACAGACTTAAATATTATTGGCCAGGTAAGTTTGCATATTCTATGCAGTCCTTTCAAATCCTGAATCTAAGCTGGGTGTTCATATTTTTGTTTCATATCTTCACTTTTTTACTTGGCATTCCTGTCTTCAGTAACATTTAAGCACAGTATTTAGTTTTTAAAAACATTCATCTGGTATTTATTTAAGTGCTGTTACTTTAGCATTAAAAGCTGAGTCTCAGTTTAGTACTTCCAAATCATTAGCATTAAGATTTCTGTTGCGCCTAAAATTGCTGTCCTTTAGCAGGGCACAGACATTCCAAATGTAATTGCGTTCTCTGCTTTCAAATATATTCCTTGCCTGAGTCATGTTGACAAGTGTTTTTCATCTTGAAAACTTTCCAGTCGTAAGACTTAGTCAATTTGACGTGGAATTCAAAAAATGAACCAAAGTGAGCCTTACACTGTCTGCATAAATGTGCACCTGTGTGTAGGTTAACTTGCCATCACCTAATATCTCCAAATATTACTCTTCCATTGTATGTTCTTACAAAAGTATGTTGTCTCCTGTAACACAGTCTCTATTGTCTCCTGGAGCAAAATGTGACTACCATAATGAACGTGAAGAAACAAAGAAGAAAAGAGAAGCCAGTTTGATTTCCTGAGCAATTCTACCTAGAAGTTTAGGCGATGGAAGCACAAATATAAGATCCACAGCTGCAGGTTTTTTCTTGAGGCAGCTCATAACCTTATCAGTAGCATCTTGGAATAGCTTTTGGAATCCAGTCTACTCCATTTATGGCATCTAATTCAGGCTATTATCTTGCCTCAGTTTTAAGTCTAGCCCAAGATAAGATATGTCTTATCTAAGAGATAAATCATTGAAACTTCTTATAGGATTAATTGACAAAATAGGTACCTTGGAAGAACTGTGAAGAGTAGCCTGATTCATCTAGCTTAGATTCAGCACAATCTCAACAAAGCTGTTGCTTTGGCCCTCTGGGTACTTTAAGGAACCAATAGGATAATTTAGGTCCTTCCATCTGAATATTTGAAAGCTGCTGGATTTGGGCCATCTCCTGCAAAGCAAATGTAGCTCAGTCTTTCAGCTGCCTTGAGGCTAGGCAAGTATTTTCACCTAGACTTTGGAGAAAAAGGGGACACTATGTGGTGTGGTATCAAGCTTAAAATTAATTTCATTAGACTTCATTTATGTTTCTGAGCTTCTCTAAAAGATTCTGTTGATAGAGCTTGCCTGCTAGTTCTAGATTATATTAGAACCCAATGCAAGGGTACTGCAGGACACAGATGTGTAGCTAATGATAAGATCCCAAGGAACTTATAGGCTATCAAGGGGAGCTGCTTGATAATTTCAGATGCTTGTGAAGCTGGGCATTCCTAAAAACTGTGTAGACCAAGAGGCTATTTTAATTGTAAAGTGGGTTCTTGTTAGACCAAGCGCATCTGGACATTTCAAATGTTTTATAAAGTAATTTATAGTTTATTTATTCAAATGCTTGATCATAGTGTGAAATCACTTTTGAACTAAACACTTCTCAGTGATTATTTAAGATTATTTAAGCCTTGATGACAAGATCTACAGCCTTGACAGCCTGCTACTCTTCATAGTTAGACTCTGTACTATAGAAAAAATTAAGTAATGTCAGCAGAGTAACAAGACATTGTCAGAGTGCTTAGTAGTGTTTAATGATGTTATTAACATGTCAATTCTTCAGTAGTATAATCGTGGTTCTGTTGGCAGAGATGAATTTGCAAGACTTAGGAAGAAGGTGGGTTGTTGGGTTTTGTGGAGGTTTTGTTTTGTTGTTTTGTTTTTATTTTTCAAAATGCTATTTTACACTAAGCAGAATTAATTTTTAGTTAGCCAGGCAAGGAATCTCTGCTGCAGGATAGGATATTACTGGGATATAATTCAAGTGTTACTCTCAACTTGTGAGCAAGATATCTCCCTAGAGTTCTGCCTTTTTCTTCTCAGAATCAAGAAATCTTTGTTTTCAGTGGATGATTCTCCTTCCTTGATTTATATTATTTTCAACATAATGCTACTTTTGTTTTCTCAGTCTTCTTATCTTCCAGCCAAATGAAATCTCTTGCCAGTAACCAGGCTGTCTGATAAATTATAATAAAATGTATATTAACTTGAAAGGAAACTATGGGAGTATTCCACATTAAAGTATTCTATAGCAATTCCATATTGAATTTGTATCTGAAGCTTACATGAGAACTCATAGGTAATACCAACTCTGAAGCTCCTATTATAACACTTCTTGATTTCAGAAGAATTTTGCTGTAGATTTGAGTGTGCACAGATTAAATGAAATGGTCCAAGGCTTCAGCACCAGGCAAGTATTCAAGAAAAAATATAATACCTTGATGATGTATACGTGTTTAATTGGATAAATAGGACAACCTCCTGGATAAATGATGACTGACAGATCATAAGGCTGTCTAATGTTTAATTATGAACAAACTGTCACACAACACTGACACAAATGCGTGACAAGGGCTTAAGCAGATGGCTTCAATTTTATTAAAAAGCACTTCTGAAGAAAATACAATTAGGCATAAGCAGTGCATGGATATAGATAGGGCCCAGAAAAATTCTTGGTCTGTTTAGAGACTTCATTAAGCAAACTGCTAGGAGGCAAGAGATGTAGAGCCTCATGGTTTCTTCCTCCTTTCCCAAAGCTCAAGTTGTGTCTATTTGCTGGCTGGACAGGACCATTTCTTTACAATCACCAGCTTCTGTCATACATTCAGCATTGAAGAGATGGCTCTCAGTGTTCTACCACACAAGACTTTTTTTGCCTGTTGGGAAGGTTTCAGTCAGAAGATATGTCAAAATTTAAATAATATCCACCTTGTGCCACCTCATTCATTCTGATGCTGTGAAGACAGTAGCAAACCTAATTCAGCCTCCTCCAAAGAAAATTCCTACTTCTGCCTATTTCGGTAGGATATAGCCATATATGTGGCTATGCTGTATAAATTATAGGCTGTCTTAAAGAGTATTTTGGTATCCTGGTACTATGGACAGTTTGCTGAGCTTTCTGTCGTTGAAAGAGACAAACAGATGAGATATCAGCTGAGCTATAGCCTATCTTCCTGCTTACTAGATAAAATCATGATTGGATGATTTGAGGAGGTAGTGGTAACTGTGGGGAAATAATCCGATCCATCTGTTCACTTCAAATCCTCTATCCATCCAATTGGGGAAGGATTTTCTGTATATGACAACTAAATAGGCTGTAAAGTGCACTGTTCTGCGCTAGCGAAGTTGACTTGGAATATATAATTTTCATTGCATCCCTTTACATTCATACCTAGTCTCCAAAGCCTTGTGTACCTTCCATGCAATATTAGACACTTGTCAAAACTGGTTATAGTGGGCCAGATGTTTTCCTTGGTTACCATTGCACATACCTGATTCAGAATAGAGTACCTCTTCTTCAACTGTGAATTGGTGAGCCCTTGTAGGCATAAGGTCTCCTGAAGCCTTTACAGATCCATGGAACAATGTGCCTCATAGGCCTCACAAGGACTGCAGAGCATGGCATTGTGTCACAAGCCAGTACCTGGTAGGATCACTGATATAAACTGATCAGTCAGGCATTTATCTCTCCATGTGACATACACCTATTTGAGTAGCTTCCAGTCATGACTTTAGTGTCAAGCCTAGTTCAGAACAAATATGTGCATTTCATGCATTTCAGGCATAATCTGTTGGTTGGTGTCATTGGAACTGATGATTAGCCAAATTAGAGTGGATTTTGCTAATGAAAGATTCAGTTTTAAATAAAATGTATTTTTGCTGCATTCAAAACTCAGGGAAAAATGCTTCATGAACTGAAAAAGCAGGTTTTTGCTAGGGGGAAAAAAACCCAACAAAGTCTGCTAGAGTTGTTGTGAATTCCAAGTTAAATTTATGTTTAAACTGTGAACACTGTCGCTGGAATGTTTAAGAATTTTCATTTTGGCTCATAACCTATTAATTAACAGCGCACACTTTGAAAAAGACACTTTTCCTTGCTTTTCTCTTTTAGTGTTTCTTATCTCTTCTTCCTCATCCCACCAGTCTGCTGAGTACACCCACTGCTTTTCATGAAGCTAATGCAAGAATTCAAAATTCAGTTACTGACAGGTGTGGATTGCTGTTCAAACAAGACATCTAAATATTCTCAAACTCCTTGATGAGCTACGTGTTCAGTGTGTTAAATCAATGAAATCTATGATGAGTTTTTATTTATATTCTCTTTCCTATCAATGAATTGTCTTTTGTATCACCTCCAAAGCCCTCTCTGACAATTGCTGTAGTGTTTAAGGGTTTTTATGTACTTCTCTCTGAAATACAAAGACCAGGGTAATAAACATTTCATGCATGTCACATGCTCCTTAGACTTAATAATCAACACAGAAGGTTAACTAGTTTAACTGTTTGTAGTTTACAAATTTCTCTTTGCATTCAGAAAACACAAATATTTATCTTTGAATGCACCAGAGATACCTGAGACTAATTTTATTGTACCATGTGTTCTGGAACACTGTACAACTATTAATGATATTAAAAGATGCAAAAGATTATATGGTGCTTCTCTAGCCCTAGTTGGAAAGCATCTGAAGATTTCTCATGCATTCATTTGCTGTTCTAGTACCGAAAAAATTACACACAGGTGCATGTATAACAGAGTGCTAATTTTAAGAGAATTAGCCCTTAGAAAGGGGATCACTTGGACTAGGGAGCAAACTCTAACACTTTTTCAATATGGTATGATTAAATGGACATGTATAGGTACTGAAATAAATACTCCTTCCTTTGATGTTTGGACCCAGCCTCCTCACTTAGTCTCAATTGTAAAAATCATTTGGAGGTAGACCTGCTTTTAGCCTTTGAATGTTTTTTTATACAGACATCAGCCGCTGATGTACTGCAGTGGGCTTACCTCCTATTTCAGTGGACCTCTGGTTTCCTGTTTTTTTTAATCGCACCATGTCATTTTGCATATGCCTTTCTGACAGTTTTATCCAGAAAGGTGAGTGTAGAGTTAATAGTTCTAGAGGTCTGAATCCTCTGTTACTTCAGAATGCAGCTCTTACTTTGGGCAATGCCGTAACTTCATGGAGCTGGAGTAAATGACTAGATTTTTGCTTTTGTGAGTTTAAATTTAAATTTAAGTTTCTTATTATACATTTCAGAAGAACTATTTTCATAGGTGCTGTGGTTGCCCTATCCCTGGCAGTGTTCAAGGCCAGGCTGGACAGCACATGGAGCAGCTGGGTCTAGTGGAAGGTATTCCTGCCTTTGGCAGGGGATTGGAACTGTCTTGAGCTTTAGAGTCCTTGCCATCCCAAACCAGTCTGTGATTCTATGATGATATTATGATTTTGCTGTGTGAGAAAAGATGAGACCATAATCATAAGATTGCCATCCTTAGATGACCTGCAGGGCTTTGCTAAAGAAAGATCTTTTCTTGAATGGAAGCAAAGCTTTGTATGTTTTTCATTTAAATAGCATGAAGCTTTGTTCTCCAGTGTGAAAGAATAATGATGTAATTACTGATCTCTCTTCCTGTGATCACATGAACCCTTAGGACTTTCATCAGAAGATAAATTCATAAGAAGCAGTCTTTAAAAGCTTAAAATCAACCCAAAAGTCAGTGGCAATAACCTAATTTCATCCTGATTTGGAATTTAGCCTATGATATCTGTTCAAGTGTATGGGAACAAGAGAAGATAAGAAGCCACTGAGTCCTGTAGCTCTCTGAAAGACTGCAAGAATCTAGGGATGGCATGAGATGAGAATAGTGGGTCTTGTGTATAGACATGTAGCAGAGGTCGTCGTGTCTCTGGAGATTGCTCTTCTGAGAAACCCTTTCTTCTGAGGAAGATATTGTTGATTTGGAAGGGAATGTATCTCCTTCCAAGGGTAAAGTTTTTGTGGCGGAATACTCAAGTGTAGGCTGCATTCTTGGTGTAAATGGGAACAATTTCATTGACATTAAGAACAGTATGCTGGAATTGGATGCTTCAAGCTGATGCATGGCAAAGAAATCAGCAGCCGTGTGGGGTCCACTGAAGGTGCCTGTTTGAACTGCACAGGGCATAAATATTTGCATTGCCTCTTTATGCTCGTGAAAGCATAATAATACAACCAGAAATGCTCAGAAATGCTGATGACAGGCAAACAATCCTTGCAGTGCAGCTATGGGGAAGGACTAAATTCTCAAATATGGATTATCTCTGAATTTGTACTTGCTGATAATCCACTATAATTCTCATTAAAAGAGCTCAGTGAGCAATCTGTTGTTTTTAGAGGAGTTGGATGGGGATCTTAATGAATTGAAAATGTTTATCTGTGGAGAGAAAACCTTTCATCTTCATTCCCTCAGGTCCCCATGTATTCCTAGGGAGAGTGGTCACCTACAGAAATTACCAGAATAAAGTGCTGAAAGTTGCTTAACAGGGGGAGAAGCAGTGTATCACTCACTAATCTGTCAGCTTGCCAGAGATGATCTCTCATTTTGAACCGTAGCTGTTGAAGCTCGGAAGGGTGGTGAGTGAAAGTGGGCAGGTGAAATTACCCAGCATAGAAGTTGCTTGCCAGAAGCTGCATTCTTAGAAGTGGGTTTTGGAGAGCACAAGCAACTGTTCTGCCATCTAACTCCCTGTAGTAACTAGTGGAAGGAAGGTGCCTAGTCATCCATGACAAGCGAGTTTAGAAATCTCTTCCTTCACTTTCCTAAGGAAGTGGCAGAATGCAAAGTCTGGATTTCAGCAGATTGAATACAGTGAGGTCAGGGCAGCTGTGGAGCACTCGTAATCCTTCAGAAAAAGGACACTCTGTGATCTCTGTGTGGAACATTTCCCATCCTCAGACATGCATTTTATCTCCTTTCTGGCTTTTGCAACTGGAGAGCTTAATCACTCTAATATTAACAGTTCCTGCATTCTCGGGCTTGCTATAAGCTTGATTACACAGACAAATTATTGCAAAATGAGCTATTCATTTAATAAGTGAATTTAAACAGCAATAGTATTGCACGAGACCCTCCACAACTATCTTTTGTTTTGTTCTCCAGCTTTCCCCAGCTCCATAGGAGAAAAAGCTGGACCCCAGAGAAGCAATCTTGTAGCGGAGGAGCCTCTACCTCAGGAATTGTTCTCCTGTTGCTCTTCCTAGGATTTTCAAAAGTAGAAAAGTACTGATCTGTTTCAAGACCTTTGAAAGAAATTATTTTATCAAATAGATGTCGTGCTGCATAAGCTTGCTGATAGTATTTGTTTCTGGGAGGTATTTCAGTTTAACCAGCCTTTAAAAATATGTCTCTGGAGTTGAGAAACCTAGGGTTTTGCTTGTTTGGAGCCAAATGAACTGAATTAATCTGATCTAAATTTGCTTTATTTTAGTGCCTGGGTGACGTTGCTGAAATTATCTGTCTTGTGTGTACCCTGATGCTATATCTGATATCCAGCTATCTGATCTGTACTTGTTAATATTTCTGCAGCTTATCTCACAACATCGCAGCACCAGCCACAAGTAAGTAGTGTTGTAGGGCAGGAATCTGTAGTGCTGCTCAATCTATACACAGGATTTTAAATTATTGTGGAAAACATCAAGAATTCATATGAGAACTGCAGGCTTCTGAAGCACAAGAAACTACCATATGTGAGGCTGGCAGAGAGTGTGTTTTGGGGGGAATATAGTCATTGGGGGACAGTTTATCAAAAGCACAAAGCAAGACAAACTGCGAAAAGTAAATAGACTGACAGAGCTGCCTTTGTCGTGACAGATTTAGGATACAATGACCTTATGTTGTTGTTGCTTCCTGTTGCAGCTGCTGCAAGTGTTCCTGCCCCATCTCTGCTAGTTAAGCACTTCTACTGAGCCTGGTTACTGCTCTTTCATCTCACTACCCCCCTCTTCAGCAGGCTGAAAGGTGGGAGGTGAGGAGCAAGGGAAAAAAAGAAAGTTAGACTCGGTGCTGACACAGTTGTGGTTTCCCATAAATTGCTTGTTTTCTACGTTTGTTTCACTGATATACCCAATTTCTGGTCAGATCCTGTAAAGCGTGAGCTTCCTGAGCCACTTAAGGGTTTTCTAATGGTGTGGATTCCTATGGATGCAGGCTGATGTTTAGTAGGATACTTGTGTGTGCCTTGGCTTGCCAGCTCCCAAGGGAATGATATACTGTGTTCAGTCAGCATCTAAGAGAAGAAATAAAACTATAGCATCTGCAGTGCAGTAAACATCTTGGATAAAGAATTTCAGTGAAAAGTACCCTTGTAGGTTTTCTTCACTCCTTTTGGCCTTGTCTTGGATCGAATAACTGTAAAGTCTTGCATCCTCTGAGAAATGTTTGTGGTTGTTTTCGGCAAGTACGTATGCATTCTTTAATGGTATCCGTTATTAGAAATAGGCTCTGTTTTCAATGTTGAGGGAGCCTTAAATGGCAGAATAGAGAAAATTTAGAGGGAAAAATCAGAATACATTATATATTCTTCACAGATCATCTGGAACATTTTTGCTCTCTCCAGCAGGAGTTAGAAATTTTCTTCCAAAATTATTTTGCTGTTTGAAGAATTCTTTTTATTCTGTTTCCTGAAAACCTTGAAAAGATGCTTGTTCCTATTCTGCCTGCAGGCAAATTGTAAAACTTACTGCTGTGGATAGAAAGAGGACCTGATACTTTCCTACTTTCATGGCTTTGAAAGGGCACACTTTAATAAGCAGGTTAGATGAGAGGGGGTAAGGGAGCAAAAGACAAAAAAATGAGGGGAATTTCCCTCTTTTCTTCTTCCAGGTCTTAGAGTTGAAGACAGAAATCTTAGATTTCTGAGGTCTTCAGGGCAGTAAGAAACCATTTTTTACTTAGGTGCTAACTGCAAGAGGACCGCTGGAAATGTAGGTCATGCCAAACTGCTTTGCTTTTGACAGCACGGAATGCAAATACCCAGAAGCTGTAATCTAAGTCTTCCATGTGGAAAGTTGTTTTGTTTTAGCCCTTTTGATCTATTGGCTTGAATATTAAAGCTAATTGAAATTAGAAAGTCAGATTTCCAAATGCTGTAAATTCACTGGAATTAGAAATTTCAGCTTTGGAGGAAAGACCAAGTAATAACAGCCACAAAACTTGAGTGAGCTGAGTGGTGTTCTGTAATCCTGTTCCTGTTTACTAACCATCAGAAACTGATGCTGAGAGTTGGCTGCTGCTTGTTTTGTTCTCTGAAGTGCAGTAGTAAGCTATAAAACCAGTCCAATGAAAGCCCTTAACATCTAGTGGGCAATAATAGAAACAAAAGGTGCAGTTTTCTTTCAGCACAACCAACATAACATTTCTTTGATTAGACATCTGAAAGTCCAAGTAAATAAAGGAAGAAGATCATCACTTGCTCTTACTTTGGGAGCAATTAATAGTCCTTTGGTAACAGACTATTTCCTTTTTTTCTGGCTTTTGCATTGTTCTTCCTTTCCTTTTGCTGGTTAAGCACTTTCAATAGAGCCTCATCCAAAGATGTGGGCAGTAGAAATCCTTATGGGTTTTATCTTTTCCAGGTGGTTAGGTTTTGGGGGTTTTGACTTTTGGGGAGACAAAGGCTACCTTTCTAAAAAGAAAAAATATAAAAGGTTTTCTCAATTACTTTTTACTTTCCTCTGCAACTAACACCGTGAGTCTTGTGTATCCCGGATGGAAAAATTTAGTAATTTCATTTTGTTCTGTTACACACATTTATTTAATCTACTTCAACTGTCAGAAAGTTCCTCTGTATCTTACTGGGCTAAGAAAGAGGAGATGAGAGAGAGGGGAGAGAAATTTACAACTGGATGCGTTTCTGAAACCAGAAAATATTCTGGAAAATATATTTGTTTCACTTTCCTAATGATTGATTTTTTTTTTTTTCTTTTTCTTAAAACCAGGCTCCATACCTTACATCAAAGAATTTTATTGTTACAGTTGCCATAAAATTAGATATACTTTATTGCAGATGATGATACTACTTTAGCAGCAAAACCAATACTTAGCAATCACGTATAATTGAGTTTTTAAGTTTTACTCTGCAGCTGTGCGTTTCTTTGTTTCTTTACAGTCTTATCTTACTGACACTTTTAGATACCCATTCTGTGACTTTTAGTCCCTGGAAAAATTCGTGGAAATTTTTTTCAGTGTTTCGAATAACTTGAAAACTGAGAAGTTGAAATCTTTGTTCCTGGCAAAGATTTATTTGAGTACAGTTTAGACTGATATGTTTGATTTAGTCCTAGCATAAGATCTGTTTTCCTCTCGTGGTAACGGTATGGAGTTTAACGCTTTTAATTTATTTCATTGTTTTCCTGACAACTTTTTTAGTCATATAGCCTCAATCTGTAATTTCATATTGGATACATTTATAATCAGCAAAGTCTTTATTTTGTATATGCCCTCAAAAGGAAAACTATGGAGCAGCTATACACTAAATCCTGTTCAGGTTTGTATATATGTTTTAACAATGTTGGAAGTAGTGGCTCAGAACAGCTTTTTGATTGGTAAGAAGGAACTGCAAGTAAACAAAATTTTGTAGGAGCAAATTAAGCTAGCATGTGTTCCTGCCAAAATCCAGAAATCATTCACAGCAGACAAGCCCTTGGGCTGCAACAGGGCATTCTTATAATAATGCTCCATTTCTGTAATCTTAATTTTGTGAACATGTGAATTTATGATCTTTTTTAATGCTGTGCTCCATGGGTAGAATAGAATATCTCCACCCTTCTGCAGTTCTTACCTGACTTGGAAACATTAATCAGAGAAGCAATCTTAATTAATGATCCACACTGAAATTACAAAGCTTTACACCCAGCACTTGAGGTGGCCTGTTGAAATCAGCGTAAGGATACAGCTGATGGTTCTTACTGAATTGATGGTTCTTACTGAATTGTAGAATGCTCTGAGATGTGAGGTTATAGAATCACAGTATCACATACTGATTTTTGGCTGGAAAGAACCTTAAAGCTCATCCAGTTCTAACCCCCTGTCATGGGCAGGGATGCCTTCCCCTAGACCAGGTTGCTCCAAGCCCCATCCAACCTGGCCTTGGGCGCTGCCAGGGTCAGGGCAGCCACAGCTTCTCTGGGCACCCTGTGCCAGGGCCTCATCACCCTCACAGGGAAGAAGTTCTGCCTAAGAGCTCATCTCAATCTCCCCTCTGTCAGTTTTAAGCCATTCCCCTTGTCTTGTCCCTACAGGCCCTTGTCCAAAGCCCCTCTTTAGGGATTTGCACCAGACTCTTATATAGCTGGTGCTTCCAGACCCAGGGTAAAAAGTAATCCACACCTGGTTCAAGGGCTATAATCAGGCTTCTGGTACTTCCTGACCACTGGTTTTGCCTGTAGATGGCCAAGTAGTCTGTGTCACACAAGAGCACTCACATGGTTGCTCCTTCTTTGCTCATTTAACCTTTTTTTCCATTTGTGTGGCTCTTCTGTATTTATGGCAGAGAGTTGTAATGTTCCACAAACTTATTGCCATCAGATGACTAATGTTACAGCACTGATGAGACCAGATCACCCACTTTGAAGGTAAGATAGAAGGTGGCTCTCAAATCCCCCTGTGCCAGTGTGATAGCTATTTGAGTCATGGTCTGACTCATTGTTCACCCCCTCAGAAACCCCAGACCTACAGCACAGGGCATAGAGAATCCATCGTTTGTTTCTTTTTTTTTTTTTTTTTTTTTTTTTCCCTAATTACTTTTCAGGCATGAAATTACTGGTCCCATAAAATTAATAATAATAAACAGATTTGTTACTTTCCTCCTTTAGCCCATACAGAAAGTCCCTTCTGCTACCCCCCTCACCTTCTGTCAGTACTTAAAAACAACACTGGATCTTTCTGTTTTAAGAGTTTAGACACAGAACACAAGCCTTTGCTGATAGCCTTTATCAACTTCTAAAAACCTTTCCAAGCAACTTGCTGGGGGCTTTTTCTTTCTTTGCTGTTTTTTTGTTGTGTTTATTTTTTTTTTCTCTTTTTTTTTTTCTTTTCTTTTTTTGGTGTGCATTGGTTTTGCTGTTTCTTGGATTAAGTTTTAGCCAGAAGTTTTTAACAAAAGCTATGCTTCCCAAATGCTGTATTTCATCAACTTACTGCAGTGACACTGATTTTGTCTAGTGTTTTTAATATTTCTTCTGTGAAACAAGGCTCAATTCTTGTCTTTGTTGCTGACAGGTAACATCTGATACCTTTAGGGAATAACATGGTTCTCTTAATCAAGTCAAAGGAACATTTTTTAACACTACCACAAAAGCTGGGTTTTTAAAAGGACTGAATGCTTTAGGGAAATGCTGTAGCTGAAGCCATATATTTGAATACCTGTTGATATTAGGTTACTGCTAGATGTTATAAATAGCATTTGTTTTACTGTCCCAAGGTGTTACGCCAGCAGTGACTGGATTTCAGTTTCGGTGAAAAAAATGACTGCATTATTTGACTTGTATTAACTGGATGATCTTTAAGGTCCATTCCAACCCAAACCATTCTGTGATTCTATTTATTTATTTCTTCTTTACAAAATCAATACTTCTTATGAAATAGCTTGCCTCCAGAGGATCTGTGTGGAAGGGAAGGCAGAATTACGTGTCACAAGTTGCATCTCAGTCCTTAAGCTCCTGATGGAGCAGAGAGCTAGCAAGTTTTCCTTTCTGCCTCTACACCCGATCACCAGCTTAACACTGGACCCTGTCCATCCATCTCTCACAAGCTCGTATCTGTTTCTTTTTCACATTGCAGCCTTAGCTTGCAGAGAAAGTTCTTGAAAAATTAGTTGCAGTTTTTTAAAATGCAAATCTTGAGTGAGGAAACTGAAGAGTTTTGATAAGGAATATCAAGATAAAAACACCTGGAGGTGCTGTTTAATTTGTGTTTCTGAACTTAGGCAAACTTTGTGCCATTATGATTCAGATTTCACACTGTTCAGGAAGGACACCTATTGTAAAGATAAGGACTTTTTTGTGTTCATGTTTCAGAATTTTGTGATACATACATAGTACCCTGAGAAACAACATATCTTAGCAGATATGCACTGACAAGGCGTGTGCTTACCCTGAGGCAGTCCTATTCTTTATGGTGTATCAGTAGAGTCTCCGCAGTATCTCCATAGAGGTTATTAGTATTTTTCCCTTAATTCCTAGCTAGGTCATTCCTCAAAGCTATGTTCCATATTCAAAACTTAAAGAGAACATGCTTTACTAGTACTTAATAAGGGTAAAATACATCCAAGGTTTTTTGTTGGGTTTTTTTTGCAAGTAAGAAACCTGAGAAGTAAGAACAAGTAATATCTTCGTGACTAAAGCCTGAACCTATTGAATGCACATTGTCTGAGAGTCTGCAATGAGGTTAAGAGAACAACATACAAAATCTGAAGCGTAATTTTTTTATGACCTGTATTTTTTTATGCCATATTTTGCATACTTCCCAAGATTATGCAGAGCTCTATTTTAGTAGGAAGGGGGAATGGGATAAGAAAAGCCAAATGAAACAGGATAAAATTTACTTATCAGGAAATCAGTAGGACTTAGTGAGACAAAACTAAGAATATCAAAAAAAGTAATAAAACTTTTACTAATCTTTTGGACTTTTTAGAGGATAGGCTTTCTGAACATTCACTGTATTAACTGCCAGCAAGGCTGTCTATAATACTTAAGTTACAGCATGCACCCAAACTGCAAAATGTAGTTGCATATGTAATCAGAACAGTTGACTTCTAAATGTTTAGTTTGTTTGAACTGTTTTGAAAAAAATAAAACTAAAGAAGAAAAGATAGAAAGTGTAGATTAAAATTAAGTTATATTTGGAGTTAAATTTCTTCTGCAGACTGGTCTGACACATTCAATGCTACTTTGTCCTCTGTTGAGGTTGTCAAGAAGTGCATGAAACGGCATTTCCAATGGTGACTGTGTTATACATAGGACGTTTTGATTTAAAAATGCACACAAAAAAATGGGGGAGGGAGGGAAACCAGGTGCTAAATCTGTTTTATTTCTGCTTCCTCATTTGATCTGATAACTTAGCTTATGTAAATCAGTGAAGTTGAGGAGTATGTTAATTTTTATCAGGTGAATCCTCTGACCTGAGTCTTCCAAATAAGACTTCCAAATAGGCGTTAAAAAAGCAACTAGAACTATGAGGAAAGCAGTTAACATTTTCCAGGCCATTTTAATTTTAACAGTTCCACTGCTGCTTATGGCAAATGGAGATGTAAGTTCTTCACAATAGTATACAACTGGTACCTTATTAATTTTCTGCTGCCAGGCTCATTATCACAGTAGATAAAAGCATTTGTTCTCTCTCTTTTCCTGCTGGACTATTTTATTTCTTTGATTATTGCCCTACAAAGAATTATTCATATTTCATTTCTTCACTATGTGACTCCCTTGAAGAAAAAGATAGAGTCAATATCTGATGTACCTTGGTCTGTTACTGCTGTGTTTCAGTGAAACAGCTCACATATGCAGACTGAATTTCAGGGCAGTGCACAGATCTTGCAGGTTATCCCCATCTTTAATGAAAAGGGAAAATGCAACTTAAATTCCAGGTATACAGTAGGGTGGATTTTTGGAAGCTTTGTGTCAGCTAGTGCATAAAGTTTGAACAGAAATTTTTCTGGTTTGTCATAAAAGTTCAAATACAATGAAATGAGAAGCATTCAGTATTATATGGGATTAAAGTGGGAATAAAGCAGTCCACATATAATCTGTAATCTTCATTGGTTTAAGGTGATGTCACTTACTGTCTGCAGGTGTCTTTGAGCCTCATTTTCATCTATTTATCACCAAAATGTATGTTTCCGTATGTACAAAGACTGCCCATGCTCAAGATCAAAAAAAATATGATTTAATAAGAAATTGACAGATTTTTTTTTTCTTCTTTGGTTACTGTGGCTGTTGTGCTTTAAATTTACATTTTTGTAGAGTAAAAATTTTTGACCATACTTTCTAGGGTCATTAAGCTTGTGTTTAGCACAGTTACCTTTGGGATTGAAATGAGTGACAGCTCGTAACATACAGAGGCATTGGAGACCTCTTTGTGATTGACATGAAAAGCATTGAATTGCTTGCTTTAGAAGTTTGTAGAGGCTGAAGGCATAAGGCATAAATTTTTTAAACCATCTTTTCCGATATTCTGTGCAAAATACTCATGTATTTTTGTTTTGTTTTGTGGCAGAATCATCTGCAGCCCTTAAAATAACTAATATAAAGGATAAAAGGGATATAGACTGTAGAATATTTCTGGGGGTAATGGGGAATAATAAAAAAAAAAGAATAAAAGAAAATCCCTTATGGAAGGTGCTTTTCTTATGATTGTGAAATGGATAATTGTTTCATTATCTGAATGGTATACAACTATTTCTTTTTGTGATTTGCTTGCTTGTTTTTCCTGCAAGCTGTTACGCATAGAGAAACTTTGTTCACCTTCTATCCTCTGTCGGACGGAGTGAGTCATTAAGTTAAACATGTATTTCATACAATGTGAGTACTTCACTCACTTGTTTGGCATGGGTTTAACACATGTTTGGATGTTGCATAGGTAGCTCTGGCACAATGTTGGTTTATCAGATGGAAGAAAGACATTGTTTGAATGGTAAGGTCTCAGCTGCCCCTGAGCACCCACCTTATCTGTGGTTATGATGGCCACATATTCTTCATCTGGTGAGGTAGTTCTTTGTTCTAGTCTCATCTCCATTTAAAATGTGTTTTCTCTCTTCCATTAGTTTCTAAATCAGGGAGGGAAGATGCTAATAAGAATTGAGTGCACCCTCAGCAAGTCTGCAGATGACACTAAGCTGTGTTGTTTGGTTGATATGCTGGAGGGAAGGAAAGCCATCCAGAGGGACCTTGACATGCTTGTGAGGTGGGCTGATGCCAACCTGATGATGTTTAACCATGACAAGTGCAAGATTTTACACCTGGGTCGGGGCAATCTCAGGCAGAGCTACAGGTTGGGCAGAGAAGAGATTCAGAGCAGCCCTGTGAAGAAGGACTTGGGGGTGTTGGTTGATGAGTAAACAAACATGAGCCTGCTTCAGTGTGCTCTTGCAACCCAGAAAGCCAACTGTATCCTGGGCTGCATCAAAAGGAGTATGACCAGCAGGTCAAGGGAAGTGATCCTGCCCCTCTACTCTGCTCTCATGAGACCTCACTTGGAGTTGTGTGCAGTTCTGGTGTCCTCAGCATAAGAAGGACATGCAACTGTTGGAACGAGTCCAGAGGAGGGCCATGAGGATGATCAAGGGCCTGGAGTGCCTCCCGTATGAAGATAGGATGAGAAAGTTGGGTCTGTTGAGTATGGAGAAGAGAAGGCTGTGTGGAGACCTCATAGCAGCCTTCCAGTATCTGAAGGGGGCCTATAGGGATGCTGGGGAG
>JAOEHY010050737.1:0-38401 GCA_025447955.1 Psilopsiagon aurifrons
CTCACAAGAGCAGAGTAGAGGGGCAGGATCACCTCCCTCGACCTGCTGGTCACGCTTCTTTTGATGCAGCCCAGGATGCAGTTGGCTTTGTGGGCTGTGAGTGTACACTGAAGCCGGCTCATGCTCATTTTCTTGTCGACAAACACCCCCAAGTCCTTCTCCTCAGGGCTGCTCTCAATCTCTTCTCTGCCCAAACTTCATCAGGTTGGCATCAGCCCACCTCACAAGCATGTCAAGGTCCCTCTGGATGTCATTCCTTCCCTCCAGTTTATCATCTGAACCACACAGCTTGGTGTCATCAGCAAACTTCATGAGGGTGCACTCAATCCCACTATCCATGTTATAAGACAAATTTAAAATAAGAAAGTTTAAAATAAGACAAGTTTAAAAAAATAGAAGCAGCTTTCTTTTCCTTCATCCAATGCTTTGTGCTGGTGTAAGCCAGATTCCAAGGAAAAACTAATGCAGGATACAAAGTTTTTGATAGCAAACCGTCACTGGGGTTTTTTAGGTTTTGTGGATATCTGTATTACAGTGATCCAGGCAAATGTAAAAGAAAACTAGAGTTACAAGCAAAAAGCTAGGGATGCATTCTTAGTAGCAAAACTTGCAAAGAATCCAGATTGTTCTCTTAGTATCATAGCTGGGAAAAAACAAACTTTCTGTGCCTGTGACTTTTTGAGTCCCTGCAACCACACAAAGATTGCACTACATGTGAGGCAGCTGTCTTTTCTCCTGAGATATGTTCAGTTCTATCTGCTAAAGAATGTGATGGGGATATTTATCCTTTGGGGCACTGTTATTACCATTTGATTGTACCACACCACGCAGTTGCTTATGCAGTTTCTTTTCTTGATCAAGCCATTAGATAGCTGAAAAATAGTGTTGTTTTGAAGTTGATCATGCAGAGCAGGTCTCACTGCTCTATTGCTGTCATTTTTATCAGGATGTTTTATAATCTTCCCCATGGGCCCCACAGCCAAAAGAAGTGATTCAGTCAGTGTCACTAGATTGATGTATACTGCATGTACCTGGGTCATGACAATCTGAGAGGATTCAAGGAACTGGCAGTACTACAAAGACTAGGCAGAGTCCTTTGGTACGTGCCTCTAGAAATCTGCTCAGGAGTCAGAAATTAAACACTGGCATGCATCCGGTGAGGTTTGTGGCAATGAAAAGGATCATTGCATATGGGACAGGTACTTCAACTTCACATCACCATCCCAAGAGACACTGCTGTCAATCTCAACAGAAAAAACAACTTGACTTCCATTAACTTCCCCAGAAGCAGAAGTTTATTTGTACTAACCAGAAACATAACTGGATTCAGTTTCCTGCAGACAATCTATTACTTCTGTTCTAGAAGTTAACTGAATTCAGAGCCTGATATACTAATCTTGTTGGTAAGTGTTGATTTCTTGGGTCCCAAAGCTATGTCTGAGGAAAACTGTAACTGTAACTGAGACTCTTGAGTGCAAATGGGCCACTTGCATTATGGAACTGCTTCATGGGGGTTGCTATGAAGTAGGGATCCTGCAAACACATGCACATCTCCCTGTGTCACATTGACTGGCAATGGCCAGTAGCCAGGCAGCCCAGTGAGTTATAGGGTTTTCACCTTGGCCTCTTATTTATGTGTAAAAGGACTTCAGAATCAGGTTCAATAACTCCTGCTTCCTAAAGGACTGTGTCTCAAGGCTGTGCAAGAATGTGGACCCTTTGATATCTGAAAAGTGTTGAACTACTGCTGTGGCTGAAGGGTTTCTCTTCTCAACTCAAATACCTTTTACTATTAGACATATAGAAACTGGCTTGGCTGGAAAAGTCTGTCTCTGCCGAATTTGCTTAAAATTGCCCCAAAAGCCACAAGATATTAGGGAGAATAAAGAAAGCAAGCTAGACAGACGTGCCTCATTTTCTTAGGAATCCAAGTAAAAAGCTACTGGGACTTTCAAAGTCTGTGTTTGCAACAACATTAGATTTCCTGGCTAGAGTTTGAAGGTGAGGAAAACAATAACCATTGAGTCTCTGGAACAGTCTACTGAAACAAGCTTATACAGCACGTATTATATGGCTTGGAAGGCTGGAGCAGCTGGAGTTTTCATTTGGAAAAGTAATGCAATAAAATGAGCAGCTGTGAAAATCACATGGAATGGGAATTAAAATGAATGTAAAACAAATGTATGCCCAAGTTTTATTTTCTCATTTGAATATGGCATTGAATTCAAACAGGAATCATTGCAAACTGATCAAGCCAGAAAATAACACACAGAAAAGAAAAAGTCTGTGATGAACATTCACAGATTTTCTGGATTAGTGACAATAGCCTAAGAAAAAGAAAAGCAATATTGTATTCAAACCTCGCATGCAAAATTCACCTGGGAAGTTCTAGGAAAATATTTTAGATGAGCTACATTATATAAGCCTCCTAACTAATGTTTAAAAAACCCCACCAACTCCCTTATAGAATCATAGAATAGTTAGGGTTAGAAAGGACCTAAAGATCATTTAGTTCCAGCCCCACTGCCATGGGCAGGGACACCTCACACTAAACCATGCCACCCAAGGCTCTGTCCAACCTGGCCTTAAAAACTACCAGGGATGGAGCGTTCACAACTTCCCTGGGCAACCCATTCCAGTGCCTCACCACCCTAACAGTGAAGAACTTCTGCCTTATATCCAATCTAAACTTCCCCTGTTGAAGTTTCAACCTGTTGCCCCTTGTCTTATCACTACAGTCCCTAATGAAGAGCTCCTCCTCAGCTTCCCTATAGGCCCCCTTTCAGATATTGGAAGGCTGCTATGAGGTCTCCACGCAGCCTTCTCTTCCCTAGGCTGAACAGCCCCAACTTTCTCATCCTATCTTCACACAGGAGGTGCTCCAGTCCCCTGATCATCCTCGTGGCACTCCTTTGGACTTGTTCCAACAGTTGCATGCCCTTTTTATGTTGAGTCCACCAGAACTGCACACAACACTCCAAGTGAGGTCTCACAAGAGCAGAGTAGAGAGGCAGGATCACCTCCCTCGACCTGCTGGTCACACACCTTTTGATGCAGCCCAGGATGCAGTTGGCTTTGTGGGCTGTGAGCGCACACTGAAGCCGGCTCATGTTCATTTTCTCATTGACCACCACCCCCAAGGCCTTCTCTGTAGGGCTGCTCAACCTGTAGAGAAGAGATTTAGAGCATAGTCAGTGGCTAGATCATAACACCCTGGAAATTACAAAGTTGTTAAAAGTTCCCAAAGTCTCTACAGGCTCCTTTCTTTCTCAGGGTAGTGACTGTCCTTGATTAGGGATTTATGGTTTAGTTAATGATTTAACATTATGGGATCAGATTCTTAGAGTCATTGAAGTTGGTCTTTGAGTTCAAGTTAATTCATAATTCTTAATTACAAAAGCATTCATCTATCAGATTGTGAACTTCAATGCTTGTTTCAAAAATGGATTAATTGAAACAGAACAGGCATTATTGGGGAATTCTGGAAGTAGTAGGTGAGGTAACCTAAACCTGGAAATTTTCCTGAATTTTTCTGAAAATGGACACGTAGCTGAGAGAAAGAGTCTGAGATACAATCTCAGAAAATGGAGCAAATTTACCTGGTGAACGCTGTCAGTATGCGAATGCCTCGCCTGTCAGAATGAGCACTATTTGATGAGGTTACCAGAAAGCTACCTGTGTGCAGTTGTGGTCAGAACAGCCTTTTTGTCCTCAGAAATGCAAGCTCCACCTTCTCTGTCCACTATTTGGTTCCTTCTTGTAGCAGCATAAATAGCATCTGTTGAACAGGTAATGAAGAGTGGGTCACTGAACAATTGTCACTGTTTACATACAGCATAGCTCCCTTTTGCTCCTTTAATACTATAGGCTAAGACCCATTTTTTCTGACATATGTCAGTGCCTTTTACTTGGGGAAATATTGCTAGCTTGGAGAGGTTGACACTCTTAAAAAATAAGCCTTCTGAAGATACTGGGACAGAGTCAGAGCATAGGAAGTATACATGTTTGGGACGACAGTATACCACATCATTGACATCTCCTTTACTGTTTGTCTTGATATATTTAATCCTGGAAGCAACAGAAGGGGAGTGAAGTGTAAAGTTTATTTCTTTTCACAGACCACACAACTAGCTACCCAGAGTGAAGGCCTCCTGTTCGTGGATTCCTCTACCAAATTTCTCCTTATGGGCAACAAAAAGAGCCGGAGAGCACAATGTCTTTTTTTGATAATACTGAAGATTTCAGAAATTCTTTATGCTGTGAATGTGCCTTGAAATCTCCTACTGTCATTTTAAATCGCTTTTCCTGACTTTGCTGAACCCAAACTTCTCATTTGCTAGTACCACATTTCTCTATTTTGCATAGCTTAACTAAGATCTGCTGGCTGAAATGAAAATGAAAAGGTGCTTGTGTGTCTTGTTCTCATTGAATGACAGTTGCCCATTCTAACCTTCAAAGTAGCAATGAAAATCTTCATTTGCATGATCAATGGCAGGACAATGTCTTCAAGTTTAAGCCAGAGGTTTTAGTATCACCCTGGATTCAACCTGGCTCAAAAGGTTGGTCCAAAGATCCCTGATTTTCAGAAAGAAAATATGATAAGAAAGTGTAAAACAGACGAGCTCTGATTTTTTTATCAGAATTCATTATAATTGGTTTCACAGAAACTATTGAAAAATATTTTGTGGAATTCAATAGTCCTTGGTTTTGTTTAAATTATTGTATAATTATGTCAAGAATAACTGCAAGATCTTTTCCATGCTAAGACTTGTTGCACAATGAAGTACACTCATGCAATGACAATAATTAGGTAGAACAGGGTGTTGTACTCTTATAATGCTTCTCCCTTTCATCTAGTTTCTATTAAGCACAGTAAAAATCATATTCTCTTTGATACAGCTGAAGCTGATTTCTCCATTTTGCATTTTCCACCGGGTGCAGTGCTGTCTTTAGCAGGAAGCCTTTGAGCTGGGTCTTCTGGGAGCGACCTTTTATTGCAGTACACAAGGAGAAATGTGGACAAATCCTATGAAAAAGAAAAATGTGGTCAATGTATTTAGCTCCCTATTCATTACTTGTAAAAGGCTGTTCTTTACAGACAAAAGAACTCCTATCTAGGACGCAATTTTCTGTGTATTTGTTAATAACTTTGCTTCAATACAAAGAAAAAAATTCACTTTTTACTTCTGAAACTCATATTTGACAAAAACTCATCTTTTGCAGAAATCAATCTGATTTTCCTTTGATGATTCAGTGAAATAATAACAAATATCCATGAATAACCATTGTAGAAACCTTAAAATGTAATTGTGTTAAGCAGTTCAACTTCAAAGGCAAAATACCCAAGACAAAACAAAGTGATGTACTGCAGCCTGCTGATAAATTCTCTTGAGAATTACTTGTTGACCTAACTCAGAAACAACTGTTCCAGTAGTTGCACTATGTGTATGCAGCACTCTCAGTGGTACATTGAATTAAATACAGACCATAAATACACTTAAGTTGATTTATCTGTGAAACTTCTCACATTTAGGGCTTGTAGTTTGCTAGGCTTCCAAAATCCAATGCAGTGACCTTCTGGAATAGATTGAAAATAATCCTTTTAAAGAAATCATTCCTATTAAAGCTTACTGTGGAAATTCTCACAGCCTATATAAAGGCAAAAGCTTGGTATTGCCTCTTGATCACTTAAATAAAATAGTATTTGCGTAGTGTATATTGAATTCAGAAAGGTTGAGGGAAATAAAACCAGTGAATTAACTGAGCAGCAGATACTAGAATTTTCTATTCTAATAGAGCAGCCTTTGGTATGCATTCTGATGATGTTGAACAAGTACTTCTTAATTTTCTTTTATATATTTAGACCAGTTCATTAGCTAGGCAATTTAAACTTTAAAAATATAATTGCATTTTTGAAAACAAATCTCATCTAGGCATAGAAATTAAGTGTCATTTTCCCCTTTGACCATTACCAAACAGGGAGGTGAGAGAGCAGAAATAGCAATAATAGCCATACAGGGAGAAGATCAATGCAGTGTGATGGTAGCCTCCCATCCCACCCCACTGTATATATGGTAATGGGAGACTTCTGAAACTCTATAAGGATTTATGGAGAGGAATAATCTATCATTTTAATGTGCCATAGCTCCTGTTCAAAGAGAAATGGGAACTGTAGCCATAAAAGCTGCAACAGATTATGAGGAAATGACGGCTGTGAAGGAGAGCATATCTGTCTCTCTGAAACTGCTGGCCTGCTGTGTCATTAGGGGTGGGCAGGCATGCAAAAGCCTGAGCAATTAAATAACCTTCCAAACACATACAATGGAGTAAATTATATATTATTTTGAAGTTGGTCTGTACTAAGATTTTTCAGGCACTTCCAAAACTTTTTGGATCATCACAGTTAATCACCTGTATCTTGTGCTGGCCCTCTGATCCTAGACCTGCAGGCTGGCAGAGCTCATCTGTACCTTTTGCTGCCTAACTTCCTCTCTTCCTCTACCAAACCAAAGTGCATGAGCTTTGCCAGTTGCTTTCTGGAGGTCATTGTGAATTACGACTAGGTCTAACCCCTGTGCCTGGTCTCGTTGCTGATTTCCCCTTCAAGCAGTGAAAGACCCTTAGAGCATTTCACCCTGGCTGAGTACAGAAATGCTCCTAAAACAGAGGATTTTTAAGACAGAATCTTGTAACACTGAGGTTTTTAGATGTTATGGACACATGCAAGTACTTTTTGTGGAACATTAGAAATGACAGATATTTTTGATGCTGGAAGACTGCTTAGTTTTTGAGCAGGGTCAATTTTGTAGTATTTAATGTCACCGTAAGACACATGCCCAATGTGTGTTCCTTTTTCTTTGTACACATGTGCTTGTTTGAACATAAAACTTTAGTAACAATAAACAAGAGAAGAGAAAAACACTTCAGCGTCTTCTATCTTTTGAGAATAGAAGAGTATTTTACCAGCCAATGGCTTAGCATATGATCACATCAAATCCACCAAAATGCTCTTTCCTTAGCACCTGTAACTTATAAAATTGTTTTCATTTCAGAGAGCAAGTTAGCTCCAAAATTTCCATTCGGCTGTTAGGCTCTCAACCATGCAAATTATAGCTTTCTATCCATCCTGCAATATTTATATAATTGCAGCATAGTTAATGGAAGTACAAATTTTCCAGAAAGCTAATGAAGCTGTGTACTCATTAGTTAGTGCCTGCAATGCATGAAGTGCTCTCACAGATACAGTCAGCCTTGCAGGTTAGAATACAGCTGTGTAGAACATTGCTGTATGTATTCAGACTCACATCATCAGATTGGATGTGGTCCACAGATGAATACTAGACAGTAAGGTTTAAAATTTCAGAAAGCCTCCTGTATGAAATACAAATGTTCCAAAAGGCTGTTGACTTCCAGGTTTTAACCAATGCAGATAAGACTGTGAAAACAGTAGGAGAGAAAAATCCAGCCTCAGAAGTTCATTCAAGAGAAACAGTAATAAAGCTCCTTTGATCAAAGTCAAATACAACACAGAGACCATGTTCAGGCACAGGGCTCTGAGAAAATAAATGCATTTAATTGTGTCCAACTACTCCTAAGTCTTAGAAAGTATAACAGACATTGCAGAAGAGGGCTCTGGAGAAGCAGAGTTTCATGAGCAGAGTTTTCACATGTGGTCTTGCCAAACCATTTCCTTGAAGTGATGTTGCCAGGTGGTGTGTGGCACAGATGACCAACAGAAGAGAACAATTAGCGGTTATTTCTCCTTTGAAATCACCCTACATAGCTCTCTCTCCACTTGCTGAAGCTTCAGCATGTTGCTTTCTCGTTTCCAGTCAGGGTCTTTTAAAAGACACATACAGAAGAGGGTCTGACCAATAAAATTCTATTTCTAATAAGGCATAATTAAAGTGCAATTACGTATACACCTGCAAGAGTTGTGTAATGCTGCAGTCTGGATTTTTCTGCGATTCTGTTTCATCACTTTAATATTTAAGCAGGGCTTTGTGGCTGTGCTTTAAGTAGGCGAAATACCAATATTTCTTAAACCCCTAAATGAAAGTGCAACTGCTGGAGACACATAAAATATCTGTAGTCAGTGCCTTAAATGTCTGGCACCAGCTGTCAGAACTTTTAGAAACTTTAATGCCATGGCAATATCAAGTTGTCCTGCTCCCCATCTCTCCACACTCTTGAGCTTTTCCTCTGGGAGCTGCTGCCCTTCTTGCTGGTACTGTCATTGGGAAGATGAGTCAAGTGTCCCACCTTGTGCAGTGACTTCATGCATCCAGGCAATCTGACTGCTACACTAGCAGAACTGATGATAAATTTGCCCATTCTGAGTGTAATAGCAGATCCAGCATAATCCCCTGCTTCTGATATTAAAAGTATTAAATAAGGCCATACATGCTGTAACTTCAAAAAGATTAACTGTTGTGTAAAGATAATCCAATACACCCTAAAGACTGTAATCTTGTTTATTAGATGCATACAGTCTTTCATATTTTGCCTTTTTGTAGTGATTGAGCTGTGGCAGTAGTTTCATAGGAACAAGCACCTGCAGCTTGTATTTTGTGAAATTACTTGCACATTGAGTACATTTTCTTTCGTGGAGCAAATAAGCTTGTCTTCTGTATACTTTTCTGAAAGGATCAGAAGAAACAACTATGCAGAACAAGGCTTTCTAGTTGATGCTATAGTGGAAATGGAAGTTATGCTATGAAGGACGGAAAAACTGTGGAAGATGGTGAGATATTGAGCTTATCTATCTTCAGCAGGACAGATTGTTTTCAGTGGTTTTTTTTTCCCTTTGTGTGTTTGTGTGTGTGTGTGAAACCTCTGTCAAAGTAAAAACCCTGAAGCCTCCCTCTATTTGCCCATCTCGTTTTTCTGCTGGTGAATTCAATGGAATAGAGTTAAAAGCATTATGCTTTGGCTTGTTTTAATTTCTTCCTCATGAAGCAGTATGAAGACTATAACTCATAGGATCATAGAATCATCTAGATTGGAAAAGACTGTTAAGATGATCCAGTCCAACCATTAACCTAACACTGCCAAGGTCACCACTAAACCAGCACCACATCTACACATCTTTTAAACACCTCCAGGGGTGGGAACTCCACCACTTCCGTGGGCAGCCTGATCCATGCCTGAGAACCCTTTTGGTGAACACATTTTTCCTAATATCTACTCTAAGCCTCCCCTGGTCCAATTGAGGACATTTCCTCTTGTGCTATCTCTTGTTAACTGGGAGAAGAGACCAACACCTGCCTCCTTGCTCCATCCTCCTTTTGGGTAGCTGTAAAGAGTGATAAGGTCCCCCCTGAGCCTTCTCTTCTTCAGACTAAACAACCACAGTTCCCTCAGACATTCCTCATCAGACCTGTGCTTTAGATCCTTCATCATCTTTGTTGCCCTTCTCTGGATCTGCTTCAGCATCTCAATATCTCTCTTGTAAAGAGGGATCCAGAACTGAACACAGTATTTGATGTGTGGCCTCACCACTGCTAAGCACAGGGGGACGATCACTTCCCTGGTCCTGCTGGAAAAGCTTGTTGATACGGGCCAGGCTGCTGCTGGACTTTTTGGACCACCTGGGCACACTGATGGCTCACATTCAGCAGTCGTCAATCAACAGCCTCAGGTCCTTTTCCCCCAAGCAGATTTCCAGACACTTTTCCCCAAGCCCATAGCATTGCATGGAGTTGTTGTGACTCAAGTGCAGGATCCAGCACTGAGCCCTGTTGAACCTCATACAATTGGACACAGCCCATCCAGCCAGCCTGTCCAGAACCTTCTATAGACTCTTCCTATCCTTCAGCAATCAACACTCCTGTCCAACTTCATGTTTATAGTCCAATTACAAATGACAGTTGGAAAGTATTATAGGAGCCACTTGAAAAGTATGTTTCAGTAAAAAATATTCCCCCTCCTTCAGAATAAAAGCACTTTCTAATGAAAGTAATGAGAGAAGTGAGCACAGACCATTGTTTTATCAGAGCTGCATCTGTCATCCCCAGATGTATTTCCTTGCCCTTGACAGACAAACATGTGCAGTTGTCCTGATAGGTTCTGTTTAAACTGCAAAAAGAGATGAGTGAAGAAGAGCTGAAGATGAAGACAGGAACGACTAATGGGAAAATAGAAATGGTTGAAAAGTATTATAATGCACTTTTTTCTTTAGAAAATTCAGCTTCAATATGATCAAATTATTCCTGGGAAACAATAATTTTGTGAAGTGCTTCATCAAAAAAAAATTGGAAACTTGCTTCTGTGTCCTCAATGGCACATTCATTGCCACTGCAACCCACCACCAGGATGGTAGCACTGGAATCATTTGAGTGACCTAAGCTCTCTGGCTTGGGTGTGTTTTCGTAGTATTAATTAGGTGCAAGGTGGGAGAAGGGCAAATCTGGAAAACATGGGTGGTGAGGTCAGAGGAAAGGGAGTGTCAGGGACTGGAACCAGAACTATGTGCCTTGTTAATGTTGCATGGCACAACCTTTAGGAGGAAAGATATCACTGATCAGAAGTGGAGATTGATGGAGGCCTTTTCTGACAGCTGTTGCAAGTTGCTGTCTAGGATTGAATAAGTAGGAAGGGTTGTATAGTGCCTTCAAACACTGTATACTTGCAATTGCTAATTAACCTGATTGTCAGAGTAAATTCTTACACCAAAGCAAAATTGTTTGGAGTAAATTAATTAGTAATGAAGTTGCTTTGTCTAAAAATCTCAAGCCTAAACACCTTATTTTGACCAAAACAAGTTAAGGATCAGCAATTCAGCTGGCAGACCGAATCATCACTGAGCTCTCACTGAAAAAACAAAGGTTTGGCAGCACAACCATAGCCAGGAGCAGATAGTTACTTACTTTATTATTACCAGTAATATTCAGAAAATGTACAGGGGTTTCATATGGGCACTTGCCTTAGCTGTGAGTGCACTGAGATTAACACAGTTAATTCTGGTACATGCTCGTGAGAACTGATTCCTGTATTAGTGGGGTTCTTTCCCTGTGCACTTTTGAGGGATGGTTGTGGAGTGAAAGGTCTCATCAAAATTACTTGATGTCACCACAAAAAACTACAGTGAAGGCTAAAACATATCAAAAGTAGTGAAAACAACTTTTATTTACAAACTTTGCATGGAGGAAATAATAACACACATTAAAATCCAAAACACAGCTTCAGGTATTTGCAGAGGGGTTGCTGGTCTTTTAGAAACCCAAGCACATAATCATCTCAAGGACAGTTGTAAAAGGGAGTCTTACAATCACTACCATTCATTATACTTACAGGTACTGAGATAATCTCTAATTCCTTCCCTTATCCTAATGAGTTATTAATAGGTTAAAAGAAAAAAGTGATACAGCAGGTGGAGACAGGCTATGTAGTGGAAGCTATTAGAGGATACATTTGTAATACCATTTTATTTTTATCCCTGTTTAATAAGAGCCATGGTGCCAATTAATTTTTCTTCTTATTAGATTAAGTTTGTGCAGAGCTCTACTGTTGGCACATTATCATCAGTATGAAAGCTATCATTACGCTAATACTTTACTATTTTCTTACAGCATTTAAAAGGTAGTTATTGCTCCTCAGGTTAAAAATTGGCTACAATCATATGTTATAAGACTATGTACTATTTACTATGAAGCACAGTTGTAGCCTGCGTTATTGGCAAGGGCTTTATGAGGACTACAGGAGGAAGCTGAATAAATATGATTAGCTCCAGACTACTGTTGGTTTTCCATCTACTAGCCAAATGAATACTCAGAAGAAAACATTTTCAGAAGAAAAGACAGCAACTAATATCTAAAATCCCAGCAAATCTCTGCTGTACCTAGGATACTAACCTGACATCTTTAACACAGTGTTTCACCCTCAAGATCAGTAATCACCATCATCTAAACTGAAGTACTCCAGTATTCAACCATCTACATGCCAGAATCAACACAAGAATGGCAATAGTATATAGCAAAAATCCAGAGATCAGTGAATCTTATTCTTCACATTCAACAAAACCAAAAGCCGTGAAACAACCAAGTCCTAAATAAAACCAAACAAGGGCAAAAGTTCTTCCTTTACACTACCCGATCAATTAAAAAATAACTTTAAGCAAATGAGGACAGCCTTTACCAAAAAGGATTGGATCTCTAAAGATGCTGTGAAGTGTTATGTACAAACTTACCCAACACAAAACCTAACTTCTCAGTAATGGTAAGTCACATGTAGTACACATTACTTCATACACCAGATACTAAATCCTCATAGGATGTAATTTAACAACTACTAGGTGTTTTGAAATGAAATTGGACTATGCTAAATTTTTCTGTCTCTGAAGCAGAAATGCAAGCTACAGGAAGCAATTGCCGTTGGACCAATATATGCCAAATAGACCAGGACTGGAACAAAAACCTCTCCACAATAGGAAACCAATCAAAATCAGTGCACCATTGTGATAAAAAGCCATTGGGAAAAGTCCTGGGCACATATAAGGATTAAGAAGCGAGTAAACTGGGACACATACCCCTTCAGGCAGTTGGAATCACCTACAGCATTTACAAACAAGGTAGAAGGTGGCCTGGGAAATGAGGTCTGGGTTAATAATCACAACGTTGGAGAATGGCTCTGACTTCATATGAGTGCTAGGTGAAGATAATGGTTTGATGATATACAATCACTTTTATTGAGTCTTACCTCAAATAAACTTTCCCGGAAATGATAATTTCAAGTTATAAGCAGTAATTCTTCTTTCAACTTTTCTCCAGAATGACTAACTTACTACTTCTCCCTTGTTAAGAGGGAGAAGTCCTTCATGCATTTTATCATGCATTTTATCTTTTCTAATTGATAAATGTAATTAAGCTAAATATAATTAAGTTAAAGTCAGAACAAGTGTTCCCAAACACTAATTATTTAAGTTTGCTGATTCTGGTTCAGACCCAAAAAAAAGTACTGAGATTTCTTTTATTTTTTTTTTAATTCCCCAAACTCCTTAGGATTTTCTACAAAGAGATAATATTTTCTGCAGACATAGCCTCCCATGCGCCCTTAGGTTATCAGATTTCTCAATACCAGAATAAAAACAACAGCATACATGGCTGCATCAGCGCAGCCAGGAAGAAAGCCATGTTCCACTATGTTATCCAGAGAAGGAAAATGGAAAGAAATTGCAATGAATGAAACAACAGAGTGTGCTTAAAATTTTAACAAAACTGGAAAGCAGAAAAAAAACATTGCCGTAACTGAAAGGGATATCGAAAAAACTTTTTTAAAAAAGTCTCCTTCTAATACAATTTGCTCTCGTTCATTGCTATATTTCATCGACTTTAAATGATATAGTTCATTGATTTAAACCGCCTTGCTGTATTTCATTGGTATAGTTCATTGACTGAACCACCTTATACGCTACACAACTGGGGGTTAGATAAGAATGGCATGTACAAGATTAAGCATCATTAGGTTTGCGATGTCTGCAGAAACTGTAGCAAGGACAGAATTGATTCCACTGGAGGCATCAACTACACTTCTCAAAACCAGGCTATTTTCATTGATTAGTCTCTCTGTAGTTTTAGTATTTGAAGTTGTGCAATAAAATTGGCAAATTTAGCCTATAGGTGTTCCCTGAATGCAGCAACTAAACATAAAAGGTATTCTGTTGAATATTGATTATTACATTACATTATACCAAATTAGCTCAGAGGAGAATAGAAATACAGCAAAAAAAAAAAAAAGAAAAAAGTTTTTTTAAAACTTAAATGAAGCTCAGTATAGGAAATAAAGGATAAAAAGGGTAAAAATCTAGGACCTGTATTTGTCGTAGCCACCCAGCCAGAGGGAGATTCTCACCAGTCTGCATCCTTCAGCTCCCACAGCTGCTGCAGCATCCACTTCTCTCCCTTCTCTTTTTGTAACTCAGTAGTCTAAAACCAAGATGAGGATAAAAAGAAGCCTCGAAGGCTTAGTTAAGCACAAACCAAGCATTCTGGAAGTATTTTTTTTGAAAGTTTCTGGAGTCCATAAATCAAAATCTGACAGGAGAATGCCACATCATATCCTGCCTGCCTTTCACAATGAAGCAAGCTCCAAGTACTTTTCTGTGCAAAACAAAATACACATTATCTGACATGCATATTTGGAAGTATAATTCACCCCTATCATTCATACATGCACAATTATACACGTTTATACATCTTCATCCTTACATACAGGGTTTACAAAACCAGAGGAGAGTCCTGTGAGCATATGTGAGGGATGTGCACTTTCATAGACATATCATCCTTTATAGGGCTTGTTTAAGCACATATGGCAGAAGGAGGACTACAGTTTTCACAGTGCAATCTAGCCATTACACTGCTCATGAAGAGCCCACTGCAGGGAAAAGCAAATAATACCGCTTCAAAGGTTTTATATGTGATATTTGTGAGGGTGCATGGGTCCCACTGAAAATCAATCAGCCCTGCCCTCCTAGGTCATGACTTTGAAAAAATGCAGCTTTCTGCTAAGTCTATTAGCAATCTATTTCCCACTAAGCATTTGCTGGTTTTAGTAATGATGTAGCAGTGGACCAGATTTTAAAGAACTGCAACAGAGGCCAAGGGAAATCTACTGAAGACTAGAAATGATCAAAACCAATCTTTATTTGAAAGGACTTGACAATGCTTGTTTCCTGACTTTCCCTCTGTCCTGGCACTGTAATTGGCATACAGAGCTCAGGATATGTCTTCCCTCTCTCACCCAAAGGGAGCTTGAACCCATTCAGAGCTGGTTGTCTATGTGCTGGGAGGTATACTGCATCCTGGTAGTGAGTGGTAGCCAGAATAAGCAGAGAAAGTAGTACAGTCCCTCTGGATTTATTATTCTTCCTCTTCATGTTCTTTGTTTTTTGGTTTTTGATTGTTTTTTTTTTTAAACTAGAGAATTATCTCTGAGGGAGCTGGCAGAATTATGGTATGCTGGGGAAAGATTTGATGGAGGAAGGCTAGAGTTTAGTAGCAAAGATGAGCAAAAGTCCTCTCTGTTTTTGTCTTTTTCCATTCTGCCTTTCAGAGGGTAGAAGTCCACTCCAAGGCGGAATTAGTAGCTTAATTCAGCAGATGAAAAAACTTCTCAAACCATGCATTTCAAATTGCTCTATAAAAGAAACCTGAAAAATGGAAACTTGTAGAAAGTTTCAATTAATGAGCAGGTTTCAGCTGAAGAAGTTTAAAGCCAGGAAATTGTATTTAAACTCTTTCAACCACTTGGTAATCATGGTAAATTTATTGCCATTAACATTACTAGGGGTAATACTCTGATAATGCAATGTGGCAAGGAGCTCAATGGTACCAGTTTTAGTGGGGTTTGAAGCCTGCATTGTTATCCATAATTTCAATAATAGAATTTAAGGGAAAGGGCAAGTGAAAAAAGAGCAGCCAGTCATCAATTTGAAAAAATGCCACTGAACTAGACATCAGTACAACCAATTGGTGATGGTGTCATTAAGGGCACTAGTTTGAAGGCTATAAAATAAACATACTAATCCTTCAAGTGCAGTGGGTCACTGTTCTTCTCCTTTAAGATAGGTAAGTGTAACCTTAGTATCCAGCAAGATTCAAGCCTCTTGCAGGGATGAACTCAGTAGCTTTCTAATTCTGCCACTCTTAGACACCTCCATCACATGTCTTTAATAAATACCTTCCATTCTAGTGCCAGTGCCAGTAGCAGAACAGAGTGCCATCAGTTGTGCAGTGAGGACATGCACATACATTTGTTAACAACTCAATTAAATTTTTATGTGGTCCCTACCATACCGAGGAGACAGAATAGGTGCAGTTATTCATTGCTGCTGATGGTTTCCAAGCCTGCTTCAGTGTAAAACAGAGCTAAGGTACAAAATAAGTAACAAGAGAGGAACAGTAAGTATAGTGAATTATCAGCGAAAATTAACTGTTGAGGCAAAGTGTGGCAAAAATTATCTTTTCTGGGTAAGTGGGTTTCACTATACTTCTGTCACATACAAGGCCAGCAGGATTTGATTTCTGAATTATTCATCAGGATCTTTCCAGTAGCAGGAGGCAGGCAGCTGTAGGCTAAGCAATTTCTGCATCCGCTATACCACAGAAATGATTTGGCAGGGGAGACCACTGGTTGCTGAATAGCTATTCACAGCAACAAAACCAGAACTTAAATATATCCCGTACTGGCTAGGTTTCAGGGAGGGTGTGTGTGTGTTGTATGGGTGGTTTTTGTTGTTGGCTTTGGTTAGGATTTTTTTGTTTGTTTGTTTTGATTTTTTTTGGGGGGGGGTGCGTTTGTTGTTTTCTTTAACAATTGACAACAGAGAAAAGGAGATCAGGGAAGAAAGCAATGGAGGATAATACTACTAAGAAAATTAATAGTTGTTAGAACATTTCTTTGCCTTCTGCGATGATAACTCAGAAGAGTTATTTGTTTTTAAACATTGGGAATGAGAGTTTCACAGAAATCACCTTTTTCTTTTTTAACCCAGCTGCTCTAATGGCCCTTTTCTTTGTACCAGCACATATTAAAAATTCAAAGGTGAATTTAACAACGAATATTTATAGGACTCATAAAAATCAGTATTCTGGCAAAATAAAAATGCTCGAGAGAAGCATCTGCTCATTGTGTATTTGCTATCTCGTATAAAGGAAATGTGAGTATTAGAGTCAACTACTGCAATCCTGTTACTAGTTTTGTTTCCTGCTATTACGTTTTCTACAAAAAAAAATTCAGGGATAAAAAAGATCACTGTCATAAAAATAAAACCCCAGCCCAGCTGGTCAGTTTATTTGTATTACTTTCCTCCAAGGCTAGCAGATTTTAAACTTTCCTTGGGAGAGAAAACAAACTGAAAATTGAAGCAGCTAGTTTCTTCTCTGCTTTGCACCTCTGGATTTGAGGGAGTATAGTAAACTAAATTTTAACATACTTTGCATCATTGGTAAAACTCAAGCAGATGAACTGATGTATGACCCAAAAATTTCCGTCAGAAAAAAAAAAAAAAAAGAAAATAAATAAAAGAATAGGAAAAAACCCATTCTTCTAAATAAATAATTTCCTTTATCTTCACAAGTCAAGAGTCAGATGTTCCAGACAGGCCCTTAATATCTCTCACCTGGAATGATGAAATGCAAGTACTAACAATCATTAATGGTAATTTGAGACACTCAGAAATTTTCATTGGGAAAAAAAAGATACTTTTTCAGGTTTGGCATGTTCCCCACATCAGTCTATTTCAATGACATTTTCTGTGGTCATTCTTCTGTGCATATGTTCCCTGCCAGCTCGCCCCCAGTGATTTACACAGCTCCTATTTGTTAATTAACCTGCCAGCTGAAGAGTCAAAGTTTGAGAATATTGCTGAAAGTTTAATCTCATAAAGCACCAAACCCTCCATTCTCCAGACATTTGTACTGTGAAAGTTTCAGATTATTAGCAAAACCCTTCTCTTATTTCACAAAGAAAAGTGGAAGCTTCACCTTGCCCAGCTGTAATGGTAACAGAAATCAAGATCTGGCTGAGTGAAATGAAAATGGAGGTGGTGCAGGTACGTCACACTAGCACAGGTTATTGGAAGATGTCATTAGTGTGGCAACACCTTTCTGAGTATTCCAGAGTTTGAGGATTCTGGGTTGAGAGAAATGCAACACAATAAAGAATCATAACTAGTTTATTAATACAGGGAAAATATAGAAGAAACAAAAGATACAGTGAAGAATATTTCTGATATTTGGTTATGTTACTGACCCCAAAGACCATGTAATGACTACCAGGAAACCAGCTCTGAGAAGCATCATTGTAGTGCGAGGTGGCAGATCAACCTTAGTGGGCATCTCCGTGGAGGCAACTTTGACCTGGGTTGTATGAGGTTCTGCCTCCCTTCATTGCCCAAGGCTCGGGCTTTTATACTGGCAAAAATGCGCACTCATTCTGATGTAGGGGTCCAGCCTACGTCAGAAGAAGTAGCCAGCAATATCTGGAAGGGTGTCAGAGAGTGGGGACTTTTCCGGGGAGGAGCTACCATGGAAAAACAGTACTTTTCTATTTTTGTGTGTTCCACCACCAGTCATTGTCTACTGTCACTGACACACTGAGCTATCCATGAAGCATTTGAAGTGTGATTCATGTATATCATGCAAAATTTTGAATTGTAATGTTTCATTTCCTTCTGTTTGAAGATATTTGTGAATCTGGAAAAATTACTCAAGAAGAACTTTAAAAACCAGGAACTTTCAAGAAGCCTGAAAATTAAAAGCCCAGATTTCTAAAGACAATGAGCTGCACTGGGGCATGGATCTATTGGACTTTGTTGCATTCATTGTGTTAATGAATCCTCATCCTTGGAGATATTAAAAATTTGTCAGGAAAGCCTCTGTGCAACCCAGAGCACCAAAGTAAGCCCTGCTTTGAGCAGGAGGTAGGACCTGATGAGTAGCTGAGGTCCTTTCAAACCTCTTTCAATCAATCCATTATTCTGTGATTCTGTTTTCACTTAGTGTTTTTTTAGTGTCTTAGTTTAGATGTTGAAAGGAGGCATGTCTGTGTATCACCTCCATTGTTAACCAAAGGTATTTTGAAGACTTAAGCATGATCTCATGTTCTTTCTTTTGTCCTCTTATTTGTCACTCTTCATTGAAGTTCTTAACTTCATTGCAGGCTGGCCTTAAACCATGACACCAAACCACAACTGAACATCTTGTTTCTCATGCTTTTTTCTATTTTACAGGTTCCAAAGTCATATAGAGAGAACACAGCAGTGTTAATGCTATTTTAAAGCTGCTGCCAGATATCTTGGGATTTAATTACTTTCTGGTGAGATAGCCAAGTGATTTAAATGCTGATATGAGATATGTTACTTGTGTATGTGGCAGTAATTTAAGCTGAGAATTGCAAAACATGAAGATCTGTCCGCAGCACTCTTTGCCATGTTCTGTAATTCTACTCTGGTGACAAACAAGATGCCATCACTTGCATCTTAGATGTAATTATGATGTTTTCTTTTGGTCTGATAGGCAGAAAGAGGTGTCAGCGTTTGCAAGCTGAATGTTTCACTAAGCATTATAATTTCATTTATCTTTTCTTTGCCACTGCTGTAGTATTTGGTGATACAATACCAGGCTGTCAATCTGCTGCAAGATCCTGCATTAAAAATCTTCAGAGCAATCTGTCTTTCGAATATTAAACAAATTAATTTTTCAGTGTTGCTCATGGCTGGAGCAAAAGTAGCGATAGACAAAGTGTAAGATTTATATTTCAGTGGTAGCCATAGAAATACCAGACAAATCTTGTGGATATATCCACCTATTGATTCTATTTTTGAAAGCAGCATTCATTTAACCTCTGCCACAGTGTAAGTGACTATATGAGTGGAGAACTTAATTGCGAGTGGGTTAGTAGGCTGATTCTTACCAGCATATTTGTTTCCCTTACAATTTAGAATTACTGCTCCTTAAAGCTCTTGTTCTTGCAGATGCAGCAAGAGTTTAATGTATTTGTGGTCACAGTGAACCAAAGAAATCCAGCACATATTAGACTTAAAGTGCCATATCAGGCTGAAAAACCACATGGTTGCTGAAGTGTCCTAAGGCAAAAATGTTTTATTACTAGAAGTCTCTATAGAAAGTCTGAAAAATATTTTGGGACATGTGAACATTGCCTTCTGCTTTCATCACTAAACAATCTGGAATTTTCTGAGAAATAACAGCATTATTTCAGCACTATTCAGGCATTTAGAACTATGACACAAAAGGAAAAGCTTCTTTATCTTACTGTAAGCTGACAAAGTATTTAAATATGAGACAGATATACAAATATTTTTCTTAATATATGAAAATGAAGAATCACACACAAGTTGAAAGATCATATCTTTCTAACCACAGATGAGAGTCAAGGAGAACAAAACCTATAACATGGCAATTAATGAGGCATATGATGTTCACCATTGCTAGTAAAGTTCTGGCCAGAGCACTACCTGATCTGTTCATACAAGTTCTATTAAATTTACCTGATCTCTTGTACAATTGTTATAAGACCAACTGCATGCTACTTAAATTTCCCTGCAGTTCAGTCCTGAAGTGGGTCTTAAGTGACTTGATATTCGGTACAGTAACTGCAACAGTTATTCAGGTCAAGACCTTGTTCACTGTCTTAATTAATCCAATGGAAATTGACAGGATGCGTCAACACTGCCACTTTGATCTCTCCTTGCTTATCTCAAGCGTCCTGTTCTCACATCACAAAAGTGCTTGTTTACTTTTGGGCATCTTGCTAAAGCAAGCCAAGTAGTTGCATTTAAAAAGAAGCCAGGGCAGAGTTCATCCCAGGGTTTGCTGCAGATGGATGCTATGTACAGCCTGTACCTTCTTAATATCTGGCAGGGCTCACACTCTCAACACTGTTTCATATATTGATGGGTACGTGATATTTTCCCTCGGTGCCATGTAATAAAACTGCTACCCCAGTAGGCTTTGAGATAACCCTCCCATTATCTGTGTCATATTGAAAAAAAGACAACCCACATGAAAAAGAATTATGTATTTCTGCTTTATTTTTTTTCTTGGAACCTGTTGTACAATATGGTGTGCAGATAATGCAAGTAAGATCTGTCTAGAAGACAACCTGTTATTTCTGGCAAGCCCATGTTTTATACTCATTCATCAAACAGGGCCCTGAAGAAATACTGTTTAAGAAAAATGAAGTGGGATCATGGTCATTCCCCTCCATGAACTCTGGCCATAAGAAGGCTGCATGAATCAGACTGCATGAAGTGGTTGAAGGGCCATGATATATCCCTGGTGCAACATGGAAAGATAATATAAATAGAATCTCCATAGACCTGACCCCTGAGAAATACTGATAACCCAAAGAAATTAACAAACGTTAGGATCTATTCTGTGAGGGGATGTATGGTGCAATTCATGCAGATACCAGTTTGTCTGTTCCTTTTTTATTTATTTATTCTTTTCTCTGCCAATAAAGTAGCATTTTCTGGTAGTCTGAGCACTATTCTGGTTTTGCCATGCTTACTTAAATAACAAGATAGTTCAGTACTAGTATAGAGGAAAGGTTTTGGTTACTTTTAAACTCTTTAAACTTTGCAGAGGTCCCCAAAGATCTTTTTGACCATTAATTTTGAACAAACTAAAGTTTTGAGGCCAGTCATACTTTCTGTTTGCTCACAGGATGTATCACACATGACTATAAGCAAATATGCAAAATCAATAACTAGACACTGGCTCCGAACAACCTGCAGAAAAACCTCCGATGTTATTGCATGGGCTCGTGCTGGGGAAAATGACTAGCAACATTTAGCTGAAAGTTAGCAGAGAATGTTGCTGTCTTGGCAGGATGCTTCTAAACTCTGTCCTTCAAGTGAGGAGCTCACGAATCATAATGGAGGCAGTGATTTTCTAGATAGTTAGCAGACAGAGTATGAAAGATTAATGCTGCAAAGCCTAAGACCAAACTGATGCCCTACCACCTCAGGGAATTTTATGTGGGCTGTATAAATGTTAGTCCTGAACTTGCTGTTTGTGATTGATATAACCTCTAGACCTATTTTCTTTTCCTGTCTGCCTATCCCTTCCATGTCAGGTGTCAATCTAAAATCTGTAGTGAAGAAGCCCAAAATTCCAGCAAGTTTCCAGGCACTAAAGCCATTACCTTCACAGTTTAACTATGTGAGGTCATTTGTGCCTCCAGGTGTTGCCAGGTGGACTGTGGAAATGGAGCTGGAACTGAAAAGGGAAGTAGAAACACTTCATCTGTATGCTGGTCTACAGCAGTGCACCAGTGAACTCACCAGCTCAGAATTACTGCTGTAGGACAGGTCGTGGAGCTACACAGAAATCTCTGTTGTGATATGAGGAACATTGCTGAGATAACATTACTGAAAGGGTCAGCATGATAAAATGCTGGGCTTGACCTCCCTGAGTACTTTCATATAGAAGTTTGCATTGCTCTTAGATTTTGGCTCTAGTTCCTTGTAGGGTAGGTAAAACAGTCTTGACAGTTCAGGTTTCTTTTGAATTATCGACATATTCTTATTCCCCACTGATTAGAGTTTTAGAGAGGAAACAAACACATGGACACCTATTTTGCTCAAAGTTTTACTCGACTTCTGTCTCAATGTTGCCTTTTCATCATTCCTGATTATAATAGCTCTGTAGCTCTGTGAAGGAAGGTAAAGTACAAGTGGAACTTAAAGTGGCCTTTTGTGCAGAAAGCAAAAAATGAAAACTCACAGATTCAACAGTTGCTTTTCTTTTCTTTTTTATTTTCCACTGAAGGGGAAAAACTGTGATTATTATTCATAATCCATGAATTTATAAGTTTATATCCCATTCTACATCCATCATAAATGATAAAAGATGGCTGGCTTAAAACCAAATAAATAGCACAAAAGTATATATAATAATCTATGTTTAATTCTGAAAATCTAATTAATCAGTTCCTTGCAACACAAAGCTCCATCTCCTAATGAAGGGTACTTCATTATTTCTGAGAGCTGAGCTGAAGCTGGAGTAGCACAGCTAAGTTACAGCTCTGCTTACTGAGGTCATGCAGAAATCATCAGTATTATAATACTGTGCATATTGTAGCAACAGCCAGTAAATTGCTTGTTAAAGACGCTGATATTTAATTTACCTAATTGCTTTAATTAAAAAGTGAATATATTGGTATATTTATGCTCCAGATCATTTGAATTTGGTAAACAATCTGCAGTTCACATTGTGCAGCATGAAGGATTTTGTGTGTGTTTGTTTATCAGTTGCTTAGGAACAAAAATCAGGACATACATAAAAGGATTAATTAATTAAAGACTCACAAAATTATTTCTGGAAATTGATAGTGAGCAGAACTTCTCCCTTTACACTCATCCATTAACAGGGTAAATCCAGGGAATAGATCAAGACTGCGTTCTTGACCTTGATAAGACATTCAGTAAAGAACATTGCAAAAGGAGCAAAGCTTGAAAATGTGCTCATACCAGTATCATCTTTCCCCCATAGTGTGCTAATGATTGTATGACATCATTGTCTTTTTCAAATCAGTACCTCCTTTTTGAGCTGTGCTGTTTCCTAGACTGTTAAAGAATATTTTCTGATTTGTCCTTCACTAGACTTTAGGATCAGAATGCATGTTTTCTCCTTAAAAAAAACCCCAAAGGTATATTTTCATGAAAAAATCTCTTTGAAGGTTTTTTGCTGTATAAGAATTGTTTATTTTTCTTAACCTGTCATTATGTATTGTAAACATGAACAATTCACAGAAAAACTATTTTCTTCCTAATCCCTTGTGATATATAGTACAATTATAGTTGCATTGTCAATACGCCATAGAATTACTCACATATACAGTATGGATTAGTTATAAAAACATTCATATTAGAAGCTGAAAACCTTTTCTGCTGCAAAACCTATCAGTTTTATCCTAGGCACATTTGTGGACAGGACCTAGAAATAGAGTGCTCAAATAAAATTTTTTCTACAAACTCAAAGGTGTTTTAAAAGGCATATTTAATTACAACTGCACAGAAAATTTGGTCTCAGATACACTGATTTAAATCAGTAAAAATCTGATGGAAACTAGTGACATTACTTCTGCTCCATGGCATTGTAAGCAACAATAATATTCCTCCACAAAATGGATCTGGATTTATCAGAAGCCTTACTGAGATCTTCTATGAAAACCAATAATCTGCTTTAAAAATATCCAAACCAAAACAGGGATGATCAGATCAAGAAGTCATAGTATTCATTAACATTTTTACTGATGTTTCCCATCCGGAACAGAGTTATAAAGAAGGGATGAGGATCTTATTAACATGCATAAGCTGGTGCGTAGGTGTATGTCATGACATGTCATAGGGTCCTTCTTCTCCAGATGTATGAACTGCTGGTGACCCAGTTTATATGTAGCACTTTTGCTTTGGCATGACCTGATGGACATAGTCTGGGACAAGGTGTCAGCCTAACAGGCTGGTGTTGAAGAAGTAGGCTGGAGTTTGATTTAATTCAAATCCTGGAACTTTAACTCTTCTATTTGGGAAGAATTCTTAGCTTCTTCCATACCCATCCTCACTAATCATTCATGTTCATTCACCAGAATGACTCATCTCTGTGACCTACCAGCTGAATGGTGTCTGATCACTAGCATCCTATTTAAAGTTATTTCAACTCAAACACCAGGTAAAAGTGATTTTGACTGGATGGGATAGGAAAACCTGTGATGGAGTTCATGTCTTTGTTGCCTATATTTAAGTGCCTGTATAGTGGCACTAGAAACTCTGGGGTAGTATTGCATCTGCTGCCAGCTCAGATAGCCACTTTATTGTACTGGTAGTCCAGGGGTCCAGTGTCACCAAGGCCAGCCCCATGAAGGTGTCTGAATAGTGGCACATGAGTGCCATTCAAGAATCAGTTGATTCTTGTGCATAGGCAGTGGATTTGAAATGATCTTGTCAATGAAGAGACTGGAAGCATTCCCTCCCAAACCTTTTCCATTCATTTTCTATTGAGACAACAGAGGTAATCAAGAAAGGTTCACAAGAAATGTTTCCAAATCCGCCTACTTGTCATTTGGCCTTTGAATCCGTGTCCCTTTCTTTGCACATTCCTGCATCAGAACTGATCTTTAGTTGAGAAAGATGTGGACTAGTTTATCTTCAAACAAAAATTGATCAAGACATGAATCTGAAGAGATAAAAATAATTTCGAACTCTACATATTTGCTTTAGAATCTCTGTAGAAGATTTTAAAAACCTTTAAAAATTCAAAGTCGTTTCTCCTTTCTGCCTCTGAAGTTAGGGTATCCAGATTACTATATCAAAGTATAACGTCCCCCCTCTCTCCTCCCAAGCTGCTCAGGTAGAAAAGTTGCTATCAATTTAATACCTTGACTAGAAATAGAGAAGTCCTGTGTGACATAAAATAAAGGATTTGTCATGAATCAGACTACATACAATTGAGAATAAAAAGTCTTTTTAAACTTCTAGTAAATCATTTAAACTAAATGTCTCTAATTTAAGGTAATTATGCAATTATTTCTTCAATGAATGAAGACTGTGGTATGTTTAGTGTATTCTGTTAATGCAGTTTTTGTCTGGTATGATTGAGGCTGTCACTTAGAAAGAGTAAGGTGTTCAGTATAAAAAAGGGTATTGGTACAGAATGCTAAGTATATTCTAGTACCTGGTGAAGCTAGAAATTAAAAAATGTGAAACAGAGTAGGTATTCAAATCCTGTTCTACCTAACAATGGACAGCATTAATATAGTTTTTAAAGATATCCTTTCTTTTGTGGAAAAGTTTAATTTTTTTTCAAAAAAGGGGCTAGGCAAATTATCATGCATGTATGCTTTTTCTGGTTTTCCTTCATGTGTCATCAAATGCGTCTTAATCTGTTTTCCTATATTTTTTCTGTTTCACTTGTCATTCATTACTTATCAGTTATATTACTTCTGACACTTCCATTGCTATTGTAATGGGGCTTTCTGGAGACTTCTGTCACTTCTGCCTGATTGGAGAAAGATTTTTCAGCACTTCAAATTAAGTGTGTGTAAGCTTGAGGAAACATACCTCTTCATGTCCACAGCTGAACATATTGCATCAAAATGTGCTGGTTAGTTTATAATTGTCCTGAGTTCAGCAGTAACAGTCATTTTTCTCCTTCTTGGTAGCTGGTGAAGTGCTGTGGTTTTGACTTTCAGCCTGGGGACAGGGCTGACAACACCAATGTTTTTAGCTGCTGCTCAGTAATGTTTAGTCTGACCAAGGACTTTCTGAGTCTCATTCTCTGCCAGGGAGGAGGGGAAGCCGGGAGGAAGCAGAGACAGGACACCTGACCCAAACTGACCAAAGAGGTATTCCATACCACAGCACGTCATATCCACTACATAAACTGGGGACAGTCACCCAGAAGGGTTAGATCACTGCTCAGGTCAGGCTGGGTATGGGTCAGCAGATGGTGAGCGGTTGTATTTTCTTCCCCCGTTATTTCCCTTATCATAATTATTATTGGTGGCAGCAGTAGTGGTTTGTGTTATACCTTAGTTACTGGACTGTTCTTATCTCAGCCCGTGCAAGTTACATGTTTTTAATTCTCTTCCCCATCCCCCCCCTCAGGGTGAGCGGCTGTGTGGCTCTGGGTTGCCGACTGGGCTTAAACCATGACAATAATCAATGTAAAAGTGTAAGATCCCTGTTTCAGATGGCATTGAATTTGAGACAGTAATAAGAAGCTACAAGAGCTGCTGGGATGAGATAATACCAGAAAGGTCTTTTAAGTTTGTTGCAATGCGTGTTATTTACCAACAGAGTTCATTGTCATATAGACTTTTCTAAGAGTTTTAGAGAGCTGCATCTTTTGTAAAGGTGCAGTAGAAATAACTGATGAGACTACGTGAAACATACTGAATGAGAAAGGCCAATTTACTGTAATCAAGGAAATGAGAATATTAGGGAGAAAAACCCCAACCCTTTCAGCTATAAAGAGCACCTTCATTTCCCAGAAAGGACAATGACATAGTCTGGGAGCATGCTCAGCCATACAAACACAGGAGAATAAGCCTGCTACACTTTCAAACCTTGCAGTTAAATGCACAGAGTTTCTTATAGAAACCCTGAAATATAGCATTGGTTTACTGGCATTTCCTCGGAAAAAATTGCATGTGGCACCTCATGTATTTCATGTGCTTCATTTCCTCTGTGACAAAACACAAAAAGTGGGGAGGTTGCTCTTGTATTTCACAGGAATGGTTGCAAGTCCATGATTTTGCTCACACCAGATCTCCTCTACTCTGGAAAACAAAAACCTTTGAAAACATCTGTAAGATCAGCTCAGTTCTTGCATTTGTCTCCAAGTCTGTTTATGTCACCAGCTATTGCTTCCCCAAAGAGATCTCCCTCACAGCTGCCACTTAAATGTTTCTGCAAACCTCATAACCTGATTTTCCTGGTAGGTAATAATCTTTTTGGGCAGATATATAAAATGCTACCGGGAAGTGTATCATGCTTTAGGAAACATTAGATATATGTTCCAAAACATACTGGGAACAGCAGCTGCTCATCCAGACATCTTCCCCTACCCCCATTAAAGATATCTGGGCTCTGTTTTTCAGCATTCGAATAACTTCATTAAGAGACAAAAGGAGATTAATAAAATAGCTCAGATGTTTTAAATTAGCAATATGGAGAGTCACACAGCTTAAGAGCTGAAACTCTTTCCAGCCATTGTAGTCATGTGTGCTTAGACTTATTAACTTAGGTAGCTTTGTTATTTGTGAAAAATGTCTGAGAAATGGAAAACCAGCTGTGGCTCTATAATTAATAGAGCTAATATTTAGGGTTGAGAGTATTCGGCAGCTGAAATGATCAGAATCTGTAAAACCTGAATCCAATTGTTTTATGCTTTGGCCACATTCAAGTGGGTTGAACAGAGCAAAAGGCACAGCACTTCTCTTTGTTTTTCAAGTCAAAGCACTTATTTTACTGGCAGCTGCTCTCATTAAGTATATCTGAGTAAATGCAGTTTTCATGCTTTTAAAAAAAAAAGTTTTCTTAATGCTACATTTGGATTTGTCATGCGTGCATACAATGGTACAGATGGGTGAGTCCTTCGGCACCAGCATCTGAAGCTTTCTGTAGTGATTCAGCTGTCCTGAGCTGTCAGTACCCAGCTGCGGAGACAAAGGATTTGGCTGCTGTTAGATAGTGTAAAGGGGTAGGGGGGTCCCAGCAGCTTTAGGGTTTTCACTTAGGCAGGTGTCGCCCTCAGGGGAAAAGGGATGTGCTTCAGCAGCTACAGTTCCTCAAGCTGCTCTCCATTAAGAGCCAAGGGTAGAGAATGATAAGAAAGTTTCTTTCATAACTTCTGCAGAATCAGATTTCATCTGGGTTTCCAAAGGAAGATGGAACTTTCCAAGGAACATTTTCCCCACATTTAGAGCAAATTCTTAAACTCTAGGGATGGAGGACAGTAAATGCTGATTTTATATCAGTTTTGACTGATGACTGCAGGTAGCTTATTTGCATTATGTATCAGTAGCTGACATCTAACACAGAAATTGTGGCTAAAACTTTTAGCCTCTTTTCAGTTGAGAAAAAAAAAAAATAATCCTTCTTTAGTTTATGTCCTGTCAGATGAAAACACAGAAATGAGCCTGGAATTCCACTTCTTTCAGCCTAATGTAATTTCTTCACTTGTTCAGACCTTTCATTCAGATCCATTGCTGTGATAGTCAACCTCATATAATCACAGGTTGACTTTGAAACTTCGAAATTTCTTCTGTTTTTCCTCATCTTGTTTGTTTTCAGGTTTGGTCTTAAACACTTTCACAGGATAAACCTCGTCTGTAATTATATCAGCTCCAACACAGCTGAAATGTAGTCCTTGTTTGCTTCCACAGCTGCAGTTTTCTTTCAGAACTGATTTTGTGTTTATGGAGCACCAAGGACTGCAATTTTCTTGTGTGTTTTGTGGTGGTGTTGTTTTTTCCTGACTCTTTCAGTGATTTTTTTTTTCTGCTCATCATTTTCTCAACTCTACACTCAAGAACAAACCTGGGTAAGGCTAGTGGTAATCCTTGGTGATAAATATGCAGATGGCAAAGGGTGCCTTAAAACTGGCAAGAGCATAACTATAAGCACAAGAGCCAACTAATCATTTAGGTTCTCAATTTTCCACCAATATACTCCAGGGATCTAATAGCCCAGTGGAACTGTCATGGGACCTTGGGATTTGTGTTTGTTGCACATTGAATAAAGATTTATTTTTCTATTTTTCAGCTACAATGGCATTTGGACTTATGCGTGGTACAATTCACACAACTAATCACTGTAATAAACAAAGCACTAAATGTCACAGACCCCTTGAAAGCTAGCTGCCCTTGAGCATTTCTGCTTAGCTAGCTCAGTGTGGGATTTATGTGCCATTTTCTGAAGGTTCAATTGCCAGTATTAAGAGGAGGATATTGAAGCACAATCATTCTGGGGATTGAGAAGAGGTGAAATATAGGTATGATTAACTGTCAGCAGTTCCAGTTTTGATGTTTGGGTTTTGTTTGTTGTTTTTATTTTATTTTATTTTTATGTGTTTGTTGTTCATCTGCTTGTTTTTTTCTCCAATAATATTCAATCCACTAGTCTACAGGTCAGACTCTTTCTGACAAATCATCCTGAACTCAGGTCTGTCAGGTATCAAAAGTGATGAGGTAAAGAATCCTTTTTTGAATATAAGTTCAGAAAACACAGTAATTCACAAAGGTTTGGGGGCTTGGTGGATAAAAAAGCTCTTTTTTTTTTTTTTTAATGAAATGTGCATAGATGAGGACAAAATATCTCCAGTATTTCAAGCCTCAGTGTTTAAACTGTGTTTGAAATTTGTCGGGGATACACAGATCAGGGCTGCTTCTCTTCCCAGATGTGGTGGAGGGCTATGGTGGGCCTGTGGATTCTCTGACTGAAGGCATGAAGTTAGAACTCAGTCTCGAAGATGTTAAAGTGTATCCATGAGAAATGAGGCACCAAAGGCATCCGAGTGGGAAAGCAGAAGGCATTCGAGTGGGAAAGTAGAAGGCATCTGGAGGAGAGAGTCAGATAAGGGGAGTAACTAACTACAAAGGCAGAACTTGGCAAAACAATGGGTTTTAGTAATGCAGTAAAGGGTCATCCAATAATGTGCCATTGCTAACTAATATTAACCAATGGCTAAAAAGACGTCTGTGCTAGAAAAGGTATATAAGTAGTGGTTTGTAGTAATAAAGGATCTATCTATTTTTTCTTCCTACTAAGTCACCGAAAATAGAATATGATTTTTGGCTGTCTCGACAATGACACTCAGAGAAGCTGGAAAGGATAGTGACTGTTTTAAGAAATGTAAAGAAGATATAAATGACTGAAATGTGCACCAGAATACACATAATTCTTCCCGGTTTTGATATATTCTAGAAATCTCATCTATTATACAAAGTTGTACAGAGGGACTTTGCGCGCATACTCATTTGCATAATAAGTAGTTTGTAACTAAAAGTCCTCACTGGAGCTAAATGGTAGAGATATGCTTTTGATTATTATTATGAATAGACTAATTCAGGTGAGTGAAATCATCTTTTCTGAAACTTGGATATGTTTCTATGTCAAAGGGTTTTGTTTAACCATGATGTAAACAGATCCATCAACAAAACTTTTATCCTTTAAAAGCAATATGTTATTTCATTTTCCTTTTTCCCAAAGTAAGATTTTACCAGGATCAATCTGATATGCACCATGAAATTTCAGGCATGCCTCTAATCTTAACAATATGTTTAAACATAGAATTATTATGACTGACTTGTAGAAATTGAGTAGAAGCATAAGAAATAAAAGAGCAATATTTCATTCAGGTAAAGAAGACCACTGTGCTCAATAAGGCTGGTTTGAGAAGTCACATACTCAGTATATTGTAAAGTTACATTACTCATGTGGAAAATACAGAGCAGGCATGTTACTCATGAACCCGTCTTAAACCAAGTGTGTTAAAAAATTCAGTCTTATAGCTTCATGTCCCCTTGGTAGACAAAAAAGCAGTGCTACAAGACAGTCAGAGTTTCAGAAGTGCTCAGCTTTGTCCTTTGCCTAGCAAAGCTTCACTTCAGTTTATAGATCTCAAAACAGTAAAAATGAAGGCAGAAACAAAGAAATGGCAGATTAAATTAAAACACAGTTGAGGGAGGATCTACTCACCTTTCTGTAGTGCACACTCCTCTATACTTCTCTGTTGTGCCCTGAGCTGCCCCTTTATCAGTTTTGACTTGCACTGCAGCACTAGATAAAGGTTTTCTCAGTGATGTTTATCATTTATAAATATTAGATCTGATAATTTCATTGTGGTGGTAAAAAGCCATTTCTGAGCCTCACTTGAAGTTATCAGCAATGAAGTAGTAACAACTACTATGTCTAGAGTCAAAGCATTCACCTGAAGTAGGACATCTTAACTAACCTAAGTTTTACAGTGGTGCCTGTCCCAGTATATATATATTTTTTCTATTAGTTGGTTTGGTCAGTGTCAGAAATTATCCAGCTATCCTCAAGATTTACACCTTTATTTCACTCTTTTTCTATATCATTTCACCTGCAGTTACAGGGCAGTTTGCTGAAGTATTCTTCTGGACCTTTCCTAAATTGTTGTCATTCTAAATAGGTCATGGCATGGCCAGGCAGATTAATAGCCTTTGATTCAGAAGTGATGATTAAGGAGAAGAGGAGAATCCCAAAAGTGCTGTATACCCTATACCAAAATTGAAAGACTGAAGCAAAATTGGAATTAACTGCTCTGGAATTAACTTTTGTTCAAGGCTGTAAGATGTTTCATGATAAAAGCTGTGCTTTTGTTTATTGCATTGTCCGGATTTAAAATGCCTGTCATAATTACACTCAAGCAATCTATTTGTGTAAGAGAAAATTGATACAATTCAAAGCACAGAGGAAAAAACAAACTGCAAAATAAAGGCACTTTATGGCCTTTAAAATTCTACTTGGGAGCATAACTGAAATTTCCTCCATCGGTTTACCATACAGATGTGGTAACTGATATGTGTTTGTTCTGAAGAGTGGACAGTTAAATCTTGTGTTTGCTTTCTTGAAAAGGATTATTGATCAAGAAGAAAAGTGAATTTCTCTTAGAGTTGGAACTGAATATATAATGTAAAAACTATACAAACTCATAGTAGTCACTAATCAAATCAAAGGAAGTAATACTGCACTGTGCTGTAAGTGTACTTATCTCTTGATTGTGAGTGTATGTGTAATTAAGCAAAGATTATAGCCAGATATCAATAATTGATTTTAATCAGTCACTGAGGCCCTCTGCCAACAGTCAGTAGACAGATGTATATATATTACCTCTGTAGTTATTGTATTGGTTTCTAGATTCAGAGCATTTGTTTTTTTAACTGGAGCTGTGTGTAAGAATTATGAATGCAAGCACAAGAGCAGGCTACAATCCAGAGGTTTACACCTGCTGATGTGTTTGTTTTGTTGACTAGGAACTGAAAATTGAAATATGTTTGTCCTGTCAAACAGCGATGCAGCTAATCCCTTCTTCATAGGACGGGCTCTCAGCAACATTCTCTGGGAAATGCAGTCTTGGTATGGGAGCTTACACAAGGCAAAAGAAATTTCTAACACATCCTGCAGGATTGTTGCATACTGCAAAAATCCTTTCTCCATCCTTTTCTTAGTGGTGGATTATGGCAGCATCCCTTTCCACTCATCCTGATTGTCCTACTGTGATGTGCTTTAGCATATGAAATATTAATACCTTGCTCTTAGTGGGGCTTCATGATGAAGACATCTAGTTTGATATTAAGACTTCAGGTAAAACTGTATAACCTGTGAGAGCAGGAGGCAGACTATTTGGTTTAGTACTGCTAATAAGAGGGTTGTTTAGTCAGTTGCCTCTGTCCTCCATCTCTATCCTCCTGATGAGTTTTGTCAGTACATGTGTTATGTGAAAAAAAGGGTTTGGTGTTTGCAGATATGGGAAGTCAAGACCTCTGTTAGCCCTGCTCCTCTTTCCTCCTTAGGAAATCCCCCATCACATTCAACCTGTGCAACTTAGAACAGCAATAAATAAAGCTGATCTTTTCATACTGTAAAATATTAAGAACAGCCTGAAAACGAATCCTTTCTTTTTACTTAGTTTAGTATTTCCTGACTGAAAAAGATGCCTCTCTATACCTTCAGAAGATATATAAAGCACAGCTACTACAGACCTTAGTGATTAACAGTGGGCTAGCTATATATTAGTTTCCCAACACTGTTCCCTTGCTGCTCAATAACTTACAATTTCAGACTTAATAACAGTCTCCAAAATAAGCTCTTGCATGTGTCAGGAATGCCTTAGCAGTAACTCTAGTGCTCTTGGTGTGATGCAGAGTTATAATAACAGCCAACTTTTAGACACTCCTCAGTTAAAAGGACTCTGATCCCTACAGTCTGTCTATGACACAGTTGCAAATTCCTGGGAAGACAGAATGATGCCACTACAATGTCTCTCTTCCATGCTGGTCTTTGTGGCAGCACAGCAGAAGCAAACTAAGCAAAAAGATGACATTCCCATCCAAATGTGACAGTATTATCCATGTATCAGAATATGCTAAATCATCCCAAGGCCAGACAAAGAGCCTGAAAAAGCAATCATGGAAGTGTTGTTATCACACAGAAATCAGTAGCAGAGGTCTTTTTAGGTGCTACATCTAACCTCCACACCCTGTTGAAGCTCACAGGCTACCTCCATCCATAGAATAACATCAAAAGTGCCAACTAGGCTATCAAAATATGTGGGGTGAAATTATCTGCCAGAAAAATTTCAGTGCAAACGTTAAACAGTGCCAAGCATTGCTAAAAAGACCATAGAATCCTGTATTTACTGAGACTGAATGTCATTGCTGCTGAGCCTGTACCATGCAGTGGATCCACCGGGGGCTAGGAAGGTATGGAGTAGGTGGCACTGCAACGAGATGAAATGGCACTCAGAGCATCATGTGTTTATAGTCTGCAAGGCAGTGCACTGAGAAGGCAAGCTTCATACAAACAAATAACTGAGAGGTAGGTTTTTAACTAGCATCATCTTCCACTGCTTTAGTTACCCCACTGGATGTCTGCTCAGTTTCTAAATTTGCTAATCAGCTGAAGACTCCAGTATTTATTTTGAATAAAAAGATATAGTAACTGCAGGAAGCTGAGGTAGATTGGACCATTCACAAAGGCAGCCTGGGAGCTGAATGATGACAATAAAAAATACCTGGTAGAACATTCATAGAAGGAATCTTCAGAATGCTTAAAAGTTTGTATGAAAAAGCTGTCTGGTGACGACAGGTAATACAAAATGTTTCAAGAATTGTAGTAATGGTACAAACGACTCAATTAGTCAATTAGTTTTGAAGCCTTTATGTGTGCCACAGCTTTTCTAGTGCTAAAAGTCCTAAAGAATTGTTTCAGAAGCCTGAGAAATGAAGTCCCTTCCACAAATGACCTATAAATAAGCAAAAACCTCTGTTAATAGAGTGCCAGTCTTGGGTGTGACTTCTCCTTTCTTTTAGAACCTAAAATGAATTGTACCAAAGTTGCTCTTTTGATTTCCCCCCTGAAAAATTAGGAGGAACACTAGTACCCAGGGGGCAAGATAAAGACAGCTGTGCTGACATTTAAACTGGCAAATCACTGCAGTGGGAATGCACTACCCTGAAGAAATTTACGAAATACACATATCCAGATTAAGCATACCCTTTTTATTGTTATGGACTGTCTCTGAAGCTGTTTGAAATGTTTAACTGCCTACGATTAAATGAATGTGCTTACCTTTGGGGAAGGCTTCACATGAAACCACAGGGCCAGCAAATAAACAAAAATAAAACTAAAGAAAACTATTAGCATTTTTTCAACATATGTATTAATTTATTTCAGTTTTCCTTATCAGTCACAGTAATAGCAGATGCATCTTACATCCCTAGTATTATTTGTACTCACTGGAAACATTTATGGGTATTGTCAGGTGTTTTTACCATTTATTACATACATATGAAATTGAAATGTGCTTTCCAGGGAATGCCCATCCATTTTAAGAGTAGACATTCAAGTAAATGTGTTGAGAGTTGATTTGCAAATATCAGTGTTGTGACACATTTGAGGTGATAAATGCCAACCTGATTTTATTGTGTGAAACTGCTGATAAATGACAACTGGAAGTCTGGTATGCACTACATGGTGAGGAGATTATAAAAAGCTATTGTGGTGCCACTGAGTTGCAGGCTGGCAGAACAAGTTGGAAGAAATTAGAAAGGTAAGAAAATATACTAAAGTTGTTGAATTTCAATTAGCTGGTAGTCAAAGAAGGATGCTGTAACCTTTCCTAGAGAGTGTTCACCTTTGGGTCACAAAATAGGAGTGTGTGGGATGATCATGCTGGAAGGAATCTTATTTACTGTGACTGCAATTGCATCAGAAACTAGCAGACTCCTATAAACAAATACTGTGACATCACTGGACATTTACTAACACCATTATGAAAGGCATTCAAAGTTGGTCAAATTGATGAGAAGAGACCACTTATTCCAGCATATCCACAAGTTTTGGGTGGATCGTGATCAGTTCCTGGAAAATGAGCCTTAGATTCCAGCTGTGATTTTTTTCTCTGTTTCTCCAAGGCATCTGACTTAAGTACTGTCCACCCAACCGCACAGCAGAACTTTATCGTTGTAACCCTATAAGTAGAGGTGATTAAAATTGGTATTTTCCACTGGGAGAGTGGCTGCTGCCCACTACCTGATCTTTGTGCTTCCATCAGGAAGAATACAAAAGAGAATTAGCACTGGAGAGAGAAAGAGGTTTTACAGCTTTCTCCTCTTCTTCTTTGTCAGGACTGAGCTTGTACTGACCTCTGGGAAGCAGGAGGGCATTCTAGGAACAGGAGTGAGAGCTCCAGATTTGTAATTTTCAACCTGCGCACTACAGGATACTGGGGATTGATGGAGTACTTTCAGAGGTCTGGGAAGATGCCTTAAATGGAATTATCTTCTCCAAACATCAATTTCATTGTCAGCGCATCTATATCTCCTCTGGAAAACTCTGTGTAGGCACTGCTAGTGTAAAAATGTTGCATGCAGTAAGTCTACAGTTCCTTGACTCCATCTTGTACCACTGAAGGGTGAGATAAGCTCTTATGTTAAGGTCTTATTATTTAACTTTTAAATATGCAGTGACAAGTGTAGCTGATCTTTCTGAGCAGATTCCCCAAGACTGAATGCCTGTCTATTGATATCACAATATTCTGAGAGCTCACCTTGTCATATATGTGGTAGATGGCCTTGTCTTAGGGTGAATATAACAGACAAGACCCTGCAATGCTTGGGCAATGAAGTGTGTTATTTGCAAAGATAGTGTGTTGTGGAATCACTTTTAAGCATCCCTGCATCAGTTGTAGATGGGATTGTGCTTAATTTCCTCTGGTGAATCTGCTTTGTATGATTCAAAGTACTGTTTTTCTTCTGAAGATGGAAATATTCCCATCATAAATAAGTTGAGGAAAGGAAACTCTACTGTGCTGTCTCTTCTTCTCTCAAGTACTTCAAATGCTCCTACATTGAGGTGAGATGTCTCTGTCTCCTCCTGATCAAATACCCAGATGGACTATGTTCTGGTCTTTCTGAGACTCAGCAGTGAATGCTTATAGCTGAGAAGAAATCTCATTAGTTGATAGAAGAACATTGCCACCTACAATATAAGTGGGGAACAAAGAGGGCAAACCCTGGCTGCCACTGAATCTCAATTTCCTGAATGGGGGTTGTCGTGTGTTATTTCATCCGTTTTTCTGTACTTACTTACTTGCTCAGAAAAATGTGTTCATTGTCAAGACCACAAACATACATTTATTCAAGACAACGGACTTTGCTTTTTCTCTGTTGTTTCAGGAGCAGAAATGTGTATAATATAGGTGCACTGGTTTAATCTCTGCGACGGCATTGTTTGTTTATTCTTTAAGAATAGGCAGAAATAAACAGAATGTTCATTTAAATTACATGCACTTCCATGGGAATATTTCTTTAAAATACATTAGAAGCAAATGTTATTGTCCAATCTTCTTTTAGATGGCTAATTACTTAGAACTTGTGCAATAGTATCAATAACGTATTTAGCTTATTGGATAAGATAAAGTTCTGTAAAATTAAAAATTCAGAATTTTATATTTGAGAATTGAGGTTTTAGAGCTGGCTTTTTGGCAGAAAGGGAATAGGGATTTTGGTTTTGCAAGTAACAGCTCAACAATACAATCTTCATAACTGTTAATACGCCTCAGCTATTTCTAATACAGTAGAACTTTATCTACATGGCCAAAGACAATGTGATAATGAATAGATTGCAGTATGTCCAAAAATGGCAAACCCTATTTGGTCTCCAAAGGTTGTTAAATACATACATAGCATAAGAAATGCAAAGCAATGAACCATTTCCTTAGGAGCTGATAGTATTTCACAGTGCCCTTTTTCACCTGGCAGAGGGAGAGCCCAAAATTGCCCAGTGGTGAGATTGTCAAGGGCTTTTGGCACGACCACAGGTTAGACAAGATCTTGTCAGGAGCCTGGTAGTTCCAGGAGGGAGGGAAAGGGTGATAAGGGGTGACAAAATATGCTTTCTCCTGACCCAGTACAAAAACTTCAAGGCTTCTATGGTACAGGCACTGATCTGTGAAATAGCTCAGAAAATGTCATGGAAAACCACTGTTATTTAGCTTACCTATCACATCATTTGGCAGATATAGTGTGAAGAAAACACTTAACTGAGAATGGCTGATTTTAAAATCATTCTCTCCTGCTCCTCTTCCTCCCCTTGGGAAGTCTCCACTTATATTGAAATCCTATGCAGTGCAGAGATTTGGTGTTGATATTTACCCATGAGTTGATATGGCACTTGTCTGTGCCTGACCATGTGCATCGAGAATACGATCAGTGTCTTTGATCAGATGTTGCTTGGAACAGGAATGGTCACCTTGGGTATTCCTGTGCTCTGTTGTGGTAGGCATTCCCTCTACACCAAGTTCACATGCTGTTCAGACCACCTCCCAGAGCACCTAGCACATGACAGACACTTTGGTGCAGTGCCTTGCAGATGGCCATACCCTGACAACAAGTCACCCAGGAGCAGACCCTTGGGCAGGTGGAGGGAATCAAGACCAGAGTGCCTCCTTGACAGCCTTCATCTGCAGGCACAGATGCCTCTGAAGTTCTGCAAAACCTTGTAATGGCTCCTGGCTGCAGTCCAAATATGGCAGCCACCAAAATATCAAGGGTTGGCTGAAGTGATCAGAAAATGTTTGTCTGTGAAGTCTAGAAATGAGTGTGTATTTAGGGAAGAATGCTAAACTTTTTAGATCTGAGTTTTGTCTAGCTCTTGAGAAAAAATCAATTTGGGAATGCTCTTTTTCTGTCTTGTTTCAGTTTTTATTCCCAAGTGATATCAGAGGCAGTTGAATCAGGAATTATTTTCAAGTGTGAATCACTTCTTAGCACATGGCTTGCAGTTAGAAATAAGCTTTTAATCATACTCCCATGCAAAAATACTATTCAAAAATTCAGCTAATATTTTTTCTTGTACAGAATTTAACTCTTAAACTAGAAATTATGTCACAACATACATACACATGGCAAAAACTGACTTTTTACTGTCCTACATTTAATCTCCTGTTCCTGAAAATAGTTTTTTTTTTGGGAAAGAGTCTTACAGAACTGTCGTGGTTTAAGCTGTAAATCAGCCACGCAGTTTGTTAACTCACCTCCCCCTCCTAAAAGAGCTGTCGTGGTTTAAGCTGTAAAACAAGCAGTTTTGTTCACTCACTTCCCCCTCCTTCTTCCCCCCCACTCCAAAAAG
>JAOEHY010050738.1:0-13983 GCA_025447955.1 Psilopsiagon aurifrons
CTCCAAGTGAGGTCTCCTGAGAGCAGAGTAGAGGGGCAGGATCACCTCCCTCGACCTGCTGGTCATGCTCCTTTTGAAAAAAGGAGGAACATTTTTCTACAGTCAGAGAAAATCATATGCCTTCAATAACAGAAGCAACACATTTTGACAAAGCACAAATTGGTCTGAATTGGAGGAATGATGTTTACCAACTTGAGATATCCTGAGAGAGAAGGGTAAGCAGCATCTGTAGAGATGGAGTAGATATGGTTTAAAGAAAAAAATCAGAATGGCAGACATAATTTGTAGCTTTTACATAGTGAGCTTTGTGGGACCACAGGATGTAGTACTGTATATTAAATATTCATCCAGAGCTCAACTCCCAAACTGTACATCTCACAAAGACATTTCTGCATAATTCTATTATGGTACTTTCCATAAAAGTGCATGTTAACAATATTATACCCAAAAGAATAAACTCATTGAGCAAGATGTGTGTCTGAACTTGTAGGAAGTTTGTGATGTCAGCTTTAGACTGAAGTAAAATCACAGAGGGATTCCCATCTAAGGTTTTACTAGTGGGGCAACATTCACAAACTACTTACCAAAAGAAACTATAGGCTCTAGTTTCATTGAGTTGTATGAAAACAAAACTTTGAACTACAACTCTAAATTCGTCTTAGGGGAAAAAAGTGGGGGTTTTCCTCTTTATTTTTTTTTTCGCTGTTGAATGGATTATGAAGACAATTACAAAACAAAACTACTGCATGTAACATTTTTGTTGCACAGAAATGTGTGTTATATAAACCTATGGCAGACTAGATAAACTGACATCACAAAAACTATGCTGCAAATCATCAAATCCCTTTCTGATCTGCTCTATGTATTTAAAAATAAGCACGGATGGGAAAAGTTTCCAGTCCTTTAAAAGTGTATTCTACTGTATACCTTGCAGACTGCATAGAACAGAGCATATCATGACACATTCATTACAAAACTTTGAATACTTAATACTATCAAAATTTACAGATATGCTTAATCCATATAGCTGAATAGGATTTGATTCCACATTAAGATGCAGATAGGCAGAATTCAGTGCCACTAGCTGTGTGCTTCCAAATCTCAATCTCAGAGGTATTTGAAAAACCACAGTGAAGGTTGTTTAGAGTTACCACAAGAAAAGTCATAGTAACAAGAAGATTAAAGGCCACATCATGTTTACTGCATTTCTCCTTTAAAGGATTTCTTTTTCAAAGGATGTCTCCTTAAATGTTTCAGGACTGAAGAATCAGGAATACAACACCATTTCTCTACCGGCAATGGTAGCAACAGGTCCCCAGCTCCTACTGAGTCCATGTCCTATCTCCTGAGCATCTCCATCCCCACACAATTCTACTTTTCTGTGTCCTGCTCCTAGATGCCTTAATCTGTATTACATGCTCCACACCTACTGAGTAACTAGCAGCATAGTAAGGACTAGTTCAAAGCTAGAGCTGCTCGATGATCTGCTTCTCCTCTTTGGTGTGTATATTGGACAGAACTTAAACATCCTTATCTTCAGTGGTATGACTAATCATGACTAATCTTGCCTGCCAGTCACTGATCTCCATCATTGTCTTTAGAATTTAACATTTTGGAATATCCTGCTGTCAATTTTGGTTGAAATGTTATATAAGATGAATAAACAGACTAACAAAGTGAGGGTACAGTCACTGAAGCTTTCATCTTGGGGGAAACCAGGCAGAGAAGCTATATAAAACATGCAAGGCCTCTTGCTCTTTTTCCTATTATAAGTCACTTCCTCTGCTTGTAACTGCAGCTCACCATCAGAGCAAAAGACCTCTAACAACCTAGAAGCATATTTTACCTGACTGGCTTATGCATCAGTACTTTCCACATATTTATGCAATATTTAACCTTCAAATTAATACTTGGTTGCTAAGGCAAGGGCAGAGGCTGAGAACTGGATAGCATTAGTTGTTATTTTGTACATTGCTGATTGTGCAAAGCACTTCATCATCAACTGAATATCTAAGAGACATGATAAGTCCCAAAGTTGACTGAGAGCCAAACTCTTAAATGCTTTCTAGGACCGAAGTTCAGATGTCCAAGATGATTTACTGACGCAGCAAAGACGGGTCCCGGCCTCTCAGGACTCTCTAATAGGGATGAAGAAAAGAGAGCGCCATCTGGAGGTAACATTTCCAAAGCAAAAGAAAATGCAATGACATTTACAGATTGGTATAGGTGGGGTTTTTTTTTTCCTTAATATTTTCTTGATTATCCTCTTTTATTTTTTTTTTATTAATCTGAGATAGCAGTATGTCCTGAATATGAAAAATAAGTGATAAATGGAGGGTGATAGCAGCATTTTGAAGGATGAAATGGAAACGGAATTGGCAGAGGGCTCCTTAGAGGATAGTAGCATGGAGAAAAGCTCAGGAGTACTTGTGAGAAAAGAAAGGGTAACATGTGAAATGAAATTATAAGAAACAAACTAAAGGGAACTGAAAGTACCTAGACAGAACCAGGGCCATGGAAAGGTCTCTGACCACAAAGCTACGTGCTCTGAATATCTCCTTTGGTACCACAAGTATCAATGAGTCAAACTGCATGCCTTGTGCTACTGATGACAGTAAGAAGTAATAGGATTCTATGTAGTACATCACCACCAGATGGGTATTTAACTGCTTAGCATCAGGTACAATTTCCTATTAGGCACTAAAGAAAATTTTTTTGTTAAAGAGAAAGGGACTTTTGCTGCCAGAGCAGTTACATCCCTATTGATATATCAAAGTATTTTAGTGAAAAGCCAGTCTCTAAAAGCATGACTCTGGGCTATGTCGTGCAATTCTACAGATGCTTTCAGGATCCTGCTCAACTTCTGTTACTTCCTTTCTGAAATCACACAAAGCTGAAATCAATCAAAATCTTTGAGTTAAGCCTTTTAGTCTGCTGTTCAGCCTGTAAATGCTAGGAGGTGAATCAGTGCATAAAGCTGAGAAGAGAGAGAACACATACAGCAAAGCAAGGAATGCTGAGTAACAACTTGATCTTAAACCAGCTCTGTCGTCAAAGGGTCTCTACAGTTCAGCAAAGTTTATGCAAATGATACTGACTATCTACATCTTAGTTAATCAGAGGGGGTCCTTTTCATCATTAATCAACAGCTTGTCAGGGGGTCTTTATTATTTCATCATAAAGTACGTCTAAAATGGGTCAAATCATAGCTTTAACATATATGTATTTCCCTTTGCAAGTTGTAAGAGAAACTATACTAATTTTCTAGGGTGCTTGTTAGGAGCAAGCACTTAAAAGCAGGTGAGAGGTGTCCTACCCATGATGTTTTGACTTGGGTAATCACTGTCAAATCCATTTGTTTGGAAAAATGCCTTATATACTTACATATATTTCAGTCTGACAGGTCTGAGTCATACAGTTCTTATGAGAAACGTGATCCAGTCATCTCGAATTAACCTGAGTAACATCCAAAATAATCAATGTAATCCCTGGTTTTATCTTCAGCTTGGCTGAGTTGAGGGTTGAAATATAAAGCGTGCAGAAAACATTACCTCCATACATCCACCCCATGCTGTTCTTTGCTTCTCCATGCAGATACAAGTATTTCCCTGAGCAGCTCTAGAACACAATTAAGCTGCAAAGGGTGATGAGCCCACAGAAAAGTCATGCAGAAGCTCTGCAGCCCTTACAAACAGAAATACCCTCAACAGTACATAGGTAACATAAGGAAAGATGTGTACCATAGTCATGTTCCCATTAAGCACCTCATCTACCTTTTGTGGAGTGTAACAGGTTACGACCCAATTGCCTGATAGTCAAACACAGAGGCAAACACAGGCCAATTTTTCGGGCCCTTCATGTCCCAGCTATAAGATAAGGGCAGATCATTCTGTCCATAAACCAAAATCTACTTATTTAATTTCTCTCTGAAGTATAAAAATGTTACCCAAAAAAGGGTATTTTTCACTGTTTTTAAGATCCATCTGCATTTTCACCATTTCAAAAAGTGTCAGTTTTGTTTGCATTTAGTCTTGGTACACTTTTAAAAGTTAGGTTCAACCTGTGAGTGTCCATGAAAACTATTCCAAGAAATGTAAGATCTAGATATGTAGCAGCCTTAGAAAAAAATATTTCAGTAGTTTATACAGCAGGCAAAGGTAACACCTGGATTTAGACTTATCGATTCCTCACATTACCAGTGCTGTGCTAGTACTTCACAGTGCTATCCCCTCTGAACACAGGTTATCCCCTCTGATTCACAGGTTATCCCCTCTGAACTGTGAAAAATACACTTGTAAAAGGTGAGTTTAACCTCAAAATCTTGCATGGTACACAGGATGTTACAGTGGATAATACTCAAAATGCTGAGACTGTCAGAGCTATGTTTGTTAGAATAAAAAATCAACCATTTGATTTTTACTGGAAACTGACAACAACCTGATTCTGCCATTCCTAATACAAGTATTTAATATGGTAGAATAATACTATTGAATTTAAGCATGCAACTGGGCCTCTGGAAATATGAGGCTAGTTCCTCTGTAAAAATAGTATTGTTTCAGCGACTAGGGGCAAATAAAAATCTTCCAGCCACAGTCACTAACAGTGAGATGAGACTTGGAAGAAAGGAAGAGGTTACAAACATATATCTGATGAACATAGATCTTGGTGTTTAAAGAAGATGCACACTTCATATATTCTCCTAATTTCTGTACAGTGTTATTTTCTATTCAGCATCATTTCTGTATTTTTTAAAAAGGCATTTCAACATACATGCTGCATAGGAGACTCTAGAGATGACTGGGCTGACGGCATGTGCCTGCTACTGAGGGCAAAGGAACAAATTACATGTTTCAAATATAAAGATATAAATAAAAGTCATTCTTACAGAGAAAGAGGTTGATCAGCATTAGTTAATAAATAGAAAAATAAAGTAAGCAAGAAGATGGGCAATGAATTCAATATCAGCCGAAAGTCAGAGTTTATGAAAGATTGGTTGGAGATTGTTATGCTCCTGGGAGTGCAACAAAATTAGATACTACAATGCCACTTAATGCAATGACAAATACAAACCTGTAATACTTAAGATTCAGATTTTATGGGTGGCTTTTTCAGAAGTGTGTACTTTTTGGGTTCATCCTAAATGATAAGATCTAACAATCTTTAGGCAAAACAACAATGGTTTTATGGTAATTAACTTCCTAGAATCAGGTTTAATATATTTGATAAATATTCTCAACTCTCTCACAATAAAATAGATAGGAAATTACAGTCATGAAATAATCTCATATGTTCTGCAGCCATACCTTTTTATCATTAATATTGGAAAACTTTAATACAGGTGCTGCCAAAAGTGTTTGAAATACATATCCATTCTCTAGCAAGAAATAGGCTTCTAACCCCAGCTTTCGGTTATGAAATAGTATGATCTGAAATGTTTAACTATTTCTATTTCCTTCAACTCAGCTGTAAGAAATACAGTGTATTTGGTCTCATCCTCTGACTGCTAGGAATTGTCACAGCATTGCAGAGTAAAGATTGCAAATACTTTAAGAAGCTGGTTTAGTCCAGTCAAAACACACAGTTGCTTGGAATATCTTCCATTTCTTTGGGAATCACTGCAATAGATTGTCTGGGAGATAGTGGAGTCTCTATCATAAAGAGACTTTAAAAACTGACTAGACAAATACCACAGAATCATAGAATTGTGGGATAATTTAATTTGGTAAGAATGTCATCTAGGTCAAGACCCTGTTCACAGGAGGTGTAATTTCCACTTTAGACCTGATTGTATAGTGTTTGATTTTGAAGACCTGCAAGGCTGGAAACTTCACAACCTCTTTGGCCAACATGTTTGGGCATTTGAACACTTCTACCATGAAAATTTTTTCCTTACAGCCAGTGAGAACTTGTCTTACTGCAGCTAGTGACAATTGCCTCTTGTCTTTTTGCTGTGCCAATCTGAGAAAAGTCTAGTTTTGTCATCTCTGCAATTCAGCTTTAGGTAGTTGAAGACAGATATTAGATCCATCCATATTCTTCTCTTCTCCAGACTGAGAAGCACAGCTCCCTCAGCTAATCCTCATGCATCATGTGCTCCACTCCCCTGACCATTTTAGATGTCCTCTGCTTGACTCTTGAATTTGTAACTCCCCTTCCTGTGAGTCTCACCTTGCAGGAGGCAGATCTGGACACAGCACTCCAGATGTGGCCTCAGAAGTACCTACCAGCAATCAGCCTGTTCTTTGACCTGCTGGCTGTATTCTTGCTGGTTTAGCTCAGTAGGTGGTTTCATTTCTTGCAAGGGAAAATTACTGATTGGTATCCACCAAAGCACCTATTCCTGGCTGCTTTCTGTGCAGTTTGCACCCATCTGCATTATTCTGACTAGTACGAAATAATCTTTACTTATATCTAGTCATTAATTTATATTCATATATGCTTATATATCTAAAGGAATGTATATTTATATAATATTTTACATATTTTTTAAACATGCATACACACACACACACACGCACACTGATTTTGACCCAATTTTTTTATTACTTAGTTCATATTCTTGCTTTACTCTTTGCTGTAATACTGAACATAGAAGCAGATAAACTCTCCTACTTCATATACAGAACTGGATGAACCTATTACAGACTTCAGTGAACAAACTCTTTTCACCTGTTTTTACTCTTGAGTGTTGTTTTGCTTTACCGTAGAATAAGATTAAAAATGGGACATTTCTTATGTACGTAGACCCCAGCCTCTTTAATTATATTTCAAACTTTATCAATATTTCCTCGAAAAGCAATTTTCCAGTAATAGATCCCCTTCTTAGCACTCGCTCCTTAACAGTTCTCACACCTTTAGAAGACCTCAGAGGGTTTCAAATTTGGTAATCAACAGTAAGTAGCAAAATGACTTGCTGTCACACAGAGCCTAGCTGAGTCACAGCAAGTTTTTATCAGTGGCAGCTTTCTCGGTGTTGAATGTCTTAGAAGTCATCCGCTTTTCTAAATTGTGCTGGCAGACTATTTTTTTCTTTTGTCTAGTACGCAGTGCACAATACTCTGGGACCTGGGTTTGAAAGGATAGCATGCGAATGAGAAAATTATTCTGAGTCTCCTGAATGTTTCTTTGGTCAGTAGTTTTGGAGATGTCTCTAACAGCAAATAGTGATAGCAGTTCTGAAGACAGCATTTTACTGCTGCAGCACAGATTAATGGCTTTTTTATTTAGTTTCACAAGAATTTGCTAGGTTTGGAGACAATTTAAATAAGGACGACAATGACAGATACAGTTCTTGGAGGCATTTCCAAGGACCCTAGGGGACTGAGACCATTGCTGAAGTGTCCAAATACCTTATACATCTGCCCAGCTGAATTGGTGGACAGGCATGATTCCACCAAGGGGAAGAAAGGTAGTGGACAGGAAAAGGTTAAGCAGCTCAGTGCATATCTTCCCATCTCCACTGGAACTGTCAAAATGAATTAATTTCACACTTGAGGGGCAGAACTGAGACAGGAGAATCTGAAACATTTTTTACTCGGTGTCTCTTACTCCGGCAAGCACCTGCAAAAGTTCAGAAAGTTACTTGCTTTCTCTTCCTGTCACAGCCTCACATATTTGGACCGGTGAGTCAGAATGATGTGCTATCTGTCCCCTTAGCACCACATCTCTAATCCTACAGCTGGCAGGAAGCTGTCACCTCTACACAGTTACATTATGGGGTATGAGTGTTTTGCTGGGGTGTGGGATTTTACGCTCTTAGTCTCCATGGAAGATTGTGACTAGGTGACCATCAATTTCACTGGCTGCTCTCTGATTATTTTCCGCAGCAAAATATAAGACTGAAAGGAATCTGGAGAGAAGTCAGACAGCTCATCTCTCTGTCTAATCCATGATGGCTGCTGTCAAACAGCAGTAATTCATGATGAAAGTTCACGGTCATGCCCCACATATCAGCCAGATGAGGAATCCTCTGGAAGCTAATTTTCTCTTTTGTGGCCTATGTGATTCATTCAATTTTGCCTGGAAAAAGGAGCAGGGAAAAGGAAGGAGATTATTATTTTGCCTGAAATTTTTGGGACATGCCAAAGGATCACCCAGACCAAGGAACTCTGTATCCTGCAGCGAAAAAACGTTTTGGACAGTGCTTTGGATCTTCCAGTAAGAAAGATTTGACACTTCCACAGGTAATCAATTCCTCTGCTTCACCCTGCTTAAAAAATACTTCCTCCTGTCCATCCGTAAATCGTGATTACTTAAAGTTAAGTCCCTGGGATCTTCCTTATTACTTGCAGCAAGTAAGTGATCATAATCTGCTTTCTTTTTCGATGCTCTCTTTGGTCTTCCCTATCATTTAGACTTAACAGATTTCCTTAAATCTTCTTAGCCCATGCTAGTCTGGCTGGGAATCACTCACAATCTTTGCTGGTTTGTTTGTATCCAACTGTTATATGAAGGTTGAATACAGTTCTTCAAAAAGCAGCATCTGACTCATTAAAAGCTACAGTCATGGTCCTCTTTGCTTTCTTTCTGGGCATGACATTTAAAAGCTAAGTGAACATGGAAACAAGGCAACTCCTTGCTATACTTAGCTTCCTAAAAAGGGCTAAGTAGCCTCTTATTGTTATAGAAAGGTTTGAATAATCATTTCTTTAATGAGTCTTGCTGTAAGTTAAAACAAATCCTATAGATTTTAGGGGTCTCATTTAAAAGTTCAATACCTTCACCCAAATCCATTGACCACGAAAACAAAGCTACTTTAAAACATAGATTAGGAACCAAAACTGCAAGCCAGGAAATCCTTTTACATATTTTCACTAAAATGAAAAATGGCCATACACCTCTGAATATTTTAATGGACAATTTTAGAAATCCAGGACTTTCCTAGCCACAAAACAAATTTCAAATTTAACTCTGAAACATTCAATACCTACATTATAGAAGAATAATATATTATTTCAAAGACTTCTCATATGAATTATACCTGGGAATTAATTTTTTTTCATAGTATATTGCACCCTATGAAAAACTCTATTGCCTCCAAATCTCATAATTTTCCTCTGAATCAGAACTGATATTTAGGAACAGCATTTTCTCTAGACATCAGACATTAGCTGGGCTATAATAGCACTACTGTATGTTCGAGACACTGCATGCTCCTTCTTCCCTCTGATTTTTCACAAAAGCCTTTTTCTGTGAAGGTTGTTGTCCTAGCTAACTGCTCTTTAAGTTTACTCTTCCCCATTTTTTTGCTATTACCTGTATGCCTCAGGGTCTGCTAGGTTTAAACACTGCTGCCCAATTTAACTTTTCATATTCAGTGTTTAATATTCCAGTGAGTGGAAGCCCTTCATTTCTAGGGGCAAGGTGCATGAGAGATACTAGCTGCTGCCAGGTTTCTGGCTGCAGGCCTGAACCGCTGCCCTTGGTCTAGGCAGGACTGACAGCATCCTGCTGGTGCGAAAGGAAGCAATCCAAACCAAGCACCAGGAAGCACCTGATTGCCTCTATCTTGTGCCTGAGAGGCAGCATCTCTTGCTGAGTTCCTGCTGGCATTCCAAATGCAGCCACTTTCCCCTCCCCCGGAGTGCAAATGTAGGTCTGAATTCACAGCAAAAGGGGTGGTGTAGTATGCCACCCTATTCTGCTTCAATCTGCATTTGGATCAGGCTAGAAGGAAAGTGTTACACTGTATTGATTCAGTGAGTGAATCTATCTTTTCACTATACTGATGCAAATTAGACAAAACCACTTTGCAGTCATGACACCTAAATAAAACCACTATATGAAGCAGGCTGACTTACCCCAGAGAAATAACTCCCGAATCTCATCTGCAACAGTGAGGGACCCATCAGCACTGACGAAGAAAGCAAGCTGGCAGAGGTGTTTTGAAGAAGGAAAGCTGGCAAAGATGGTTTTCCAGCTGACCCATTCAGAGATGCTACAAGGAGGAGAGCAAGATCATTATACAAACGTTTGTGGGGATTTCATTTTTCTGCAGACAAGTAGTGCAAAGACAGTTCAAATTCATTTGGTTTTGCATATGCTTTGCTTGGAAACATGCTTATGGAGTAAGTCAATTAAATGTTCATTTCCAGTCACCAGATTTACCCATTATGTCAGAAACTGTCTACATTACCCAGTATCCCCCAAGATTGTTCCTATAAGTGTAACAGAAAGTCTTCCTCAATGGGCTGTATTGAGGTCATCTGGCAAGTTACAATAATTTAGATAGTGACAAGAAAGTACTGTATTTGTGAACCATAAAATACAAATGCAGCATAGCTAATTTTGAGAGTCAGGCCATGAAGAGAGGGCCAAGAAGGGAGAGAGCACATGCTGAAGACAGCTGACAGAGGTGCCAATTGCTTACATTTGGGTTTTCAAAAGTAAGAAGAGTTGGGAGACCTCTAAAGGCAAACACAAGCTTATTGAAGCATCCCTTGGGTTCTCCTTAATTTAGGTGCACTTTCTCTGGTGGTTTCCACACCAACTGCAAATAGCAGGAGACAGAGTAGTTGCAAATCTGGAATCACAAATCACCTTCCTGTGAAAAATATATAGACTTGAGTCATGAACGAATAAACGTCTCTCTTTGCCTCTAACTTTCCCAAGACTCTCATGCACTGCTGACACAGTTTCTGTCTATTGCAAGTAGCTCCAAAAGACTTCAAGGCAAAAGAAGTACATAAGGACAATTCAGAACAAAACAATTCAAGTACAATGCCAAAGAGATGCTAGAGGCATCTTACAAAAAATGAAAGGTGATGAGTTTACAATCTGAGTGCCAAATTGAAAAAGAAAAAAATTTAAAACCTCACCAAAATCTACAACATAGGAGCTGAAAGTAGAATCAGCGAAGGACCTTTTGGGTCCTGGAGCTGAAATCATCCAGAATCCTTATTGCATATCCAGACTAGGAACTTCAGAAGGGCGAGCGCAAAACAGATGAGAAGATAAACAGGGAGCCACCATATTCACTCTCTTCAGCGTGAAACATCCTTTAACTGTCTAATAGGAAAATAAAGACAACTGGGATGATTTCTAAACCATTGGCTAACAGCAACCTTTTTAAATGTTGCAGGGAAATGCACCCATGAACTCAGATTCCACACCTGAGCGTTTTGCTCTGTGGAGTGGTACTGCCTTTGATTCTAAGAGCATAAAACCTTCTGGAGGAAGAAGCAGGTCCATGATGTCAGATTCCTAGGTAAGGTTCATGAATCTTTGTGAGAACTTTAAACCCCATATCTGGCATCACTTTTATTCCCTGCTAAATCACTGCATCAGGAAGCAACAAAATGCGTAGAACACTAGGCACTGGATGGGAAAATCTGCATTCTTGACAACGCTCTAAGGAATAAATGGTATTTTTATATGTAGCAGTTACTTAACCAGTTTCAAAGCAATAATGAATACAGGAAGCAGAACCTAGAAAGAATCTGATTTTTCAAGCAATTTGCTTTTTCGAGCTCTTGATGCACTCACCATCCAGCTACAGTCTGCTATAAGTGCAGACAGCACTGCAATTAATGCTCAGACTTTGTGCTATTCAGACCCCAGATGTTTCATGAAAACATGGAATAGACCATTAGCAGCCAATGTGCAAAATGCTGTTTAAATGGGTTGCTAAGCATTATCTAGAAACTCCCTGGGAACAGCAAGAAGAATATGTCATTCTCCAGAGGCAGCAGAAAGCATCTTTAATAGCAATTTATGTGATGCAAAAATTGGCAGCATGGAGTAAGAGACTGATTTATAAACAGAAAAAGGATGTTCTCCCAAATTTGACAACAAATGAGGAAACAGGAAGGGGAAAAAGATAAATAATTGCAAGAAATTAATTTAGTTGCAAAAAGTAATCCAGTGGTCTAGAGCTGAAGTTGTGTGCAGATCTATAGGTATTTCAAAACTTGTGCATACATGCTCATTTGCAATAATGTCAAAATATTAGGCTCCAGTTTGCCATATACTCTTATGCCCTGCTAGAAAGGCAGTAACGATGAGGAGCAGTGAGGAAGACTTACTGAGCCCAGCAAAACCCCCTTGGAGAGCAGTGGAGTTCTCAGAAGTGACTTAGCAGCTTAAAATTGGGCAGCCTTCTGGATTAAGGCAGAAAGGGAGTAGGAAAGACTGAAGCAGAATGCCTGTAGAGAATCTGCACAAAAGTGCCAAAGTGACACAAAGAAAAAGATTTCCTCTGGGCTGAGAAAAGGCTGGGTGCAGCTTGTTGAACTTGTGAACTGTGAAGGACACAACTTTCAGTGAGGAGATTTATTTTCAAACTTTCTGTTTAATGTCTCACCCAGCACATCAATATCTGCCTTACCTGAAGAGGAAGCTTTCCCTACTTACTCTACTCAAGGCTTTTGTGACCAGCAAAACACAGCTGTAGGGATTGGAAGCCTGTGGGATTATTTGGGCATTTGCGATGCAAGAAAAAGTAGGGCATTTTCATCCCAGTGTGTGAGAAAAGTCATGTCCTGCCACATGCTGAAACACAAAAGTCTGAGATACAGCTGAAAGTCATCTCCTGCTGTTGAAAAATCAAAGCAGTAACAAAGAAACAATATTAACTGGAACTTTACAGAACTGCTGAGTAAGAAAACAAGCAACACAGGAGGCAGACTGTTCTTAATTTCAGCATCACTCTGGCCACGAGCATTGATAGACAAGGGGTGAGGAAGCAGCACAAAAAAAGAAGAGCAGAGAAAGTTTATCTCTCTCCAGGATGGAGTACACACATGGAAACATGTTCTGTTTGGTCAGCACGTAGGCAAGGAGAATAGGTAGAAGTGACAGGAGTTTGCATCAGTGAAACAGTCGCAATATCTGAACACGGCTCTTCCCAGGCACAAAATTTTGAGTGAAATTCTTTCATGACTCCCTGGAACAGTTGGCCTAAGGCATGGGTGAATGATCACCTAAGAAAGATAGTTTCAACGCAAATATTTAAAGGAAGAGCAATGGAACTGGGATATAAAATCATGGTTTGGATACAGAGTGAGCTATTAACTCTATCTACAAAACTTTTCAGGTGCCATTAATGTGAAAAGCAAAATTGCACTATTACTTGGGAGAGTACTAATGTAATATGAAATCTCAAAAACGGGCTTTTAGAAATCTATCAGGTAACTTGGCTTGCAGAATGTACTAAAAGAATGCCAGCAGTATTGTTCAGAATTTGACCTTGCTGTTCAAGAGGGAATTTAGAAGTATAACATCTGCCATCAAAGTAGCAGAGAAGAGAAAGAGAGAAAGAAAGACTCAACAGAGGGGGAAAGGTTATAAATAAGCAAAGAATGACAATTCATATCTAGAAGAACTACTATGAAAAGCAAGGAAAAAACACTAAATGGACTATTTATTCTGAAGCTGCTCTAACATGAACAGCTTTTATATAAGCATAGATGATAGTAATAGAACAGAAATGACATGCCCTGTCACTGAAGCCAACAGAATGCCTACAAAGAGAAACTAGAGAAGACAGGAAGCTTAGGCAAAATTTACCACACAATCACTCCTATAAGCTAGTGTCTTAGTGACATTTTCAAGTGTGTGTAACCAGCAAGAGAGAACTGTATTACCTTTTGCATGGTCTAAATGAGTCTTAGAGAAAAAAATTGCATTTGAAGTAAGAAGCAAATATTCAGCACAATAGCCGCCTCAGATGGACTTCCCTGCATGACAGGCCCCAAAAGCAATATTCCAGGTAGCATCACACACCATGTCTATTAGAAATTATAAAAAAAGGGTTTTGATTTTATCCTGAAGTTATGAAGAAATGGTGACTGATGAATTATGGTGTCTTCATTAGGGACTAGTCATAGGACTAGGGGTAATGGTTTCAAACTTAAACAGGGGAAGTTTAGATTGGATATAAGGAAGTTCTTTACTGTAAGGGTGGTGGGGCACTGGAATGGGTTGCCCAGGGAAGTTGTGAATGCTCCACCCCTGGCAGTGTTCAAGGCCAGGTTGGACATAGCT
>JAOEHY010050739.1:0-12397 GCA_025447955.1 Psilopsiagon aurifrons
TTTATCAGCAAGTATTTATAAAGAAACTATTGGAAAATCAAAGTGCCAGAGAACTGCGATGACAAAATTTAGCTACAGCTTCTACATAAAAAAGGTGAAGATTTTTGCAATAGAAAAGATATTTATTCTTATCTCTTCAGTATACTCCAATTGAATTTTACTCAGGTATATTCTGTTCCATTTATGATTAAAGTATCAGCCATACTTTTATAACAATCTGAACACAGCTAACCACAGGGAAGTTTTTTCCAGCTCCCTGTCATGTTTTTAGAAGTCGTAAGTTTCCATACTGCTTTACTTATTTAAAAAAAGAAAGACAATTCTCTCTTAGGTCACTGATTTTGCTTTAAGTCGGTATTTCTGATTATATGACTGTTGCATGTAAAGTGAATTCAAATAATCAGCAAAAAGATGAGTTTACCACTGACCTCTGACTTCCAGTAACTTTTCTAATGTGTATGTTCCTATGAGCATCTGTGGACAGCTGAGGTTTTATTTCAAAAATAAAGCTCAGAAGTATTTCAGTAATGACCAGAGGCTGGTATGAGCACTTACATATGGCAAGTTTTTGGTTTACCATCTTCAAGAATTAATTCCTTACCTCCATTTCTTGCCTTAACCACTCTTCTAGCTCTGAATTCCTTTTAGCCTGGTGAGCAATCAAATCTGACTTTCCAATAATGTATGGAAGTTGTCCAGCCCCTGGATAAGCTACCTGTCAGACAATAAAGTCTTACAATTACAATACAAAGCAACCCACACTGCAAGTAAAAGGTTTAACAAATTCAGAAAGTCTATTCAGATATCACAGAAGGAAGTCAGTCTTCTTTTGAATAACATTTATCAGAGACCAAATTTAAAAGAGACTGAAGCGAAAAAGCATTTACAGAAAGCTATTAATTCCCTCCTTTTACTGAAGGACAAAAATAGCTGACAAGTTACATATGCTAAATAAGTCATAGTACATTAAATGGAGTTTGAAAACATTACAAACTGATTTTTACTGATAGATTCTATTTTATCACAGAATGCATAAACATCTCTGACAAAATGGTGGAAAAGAAAATGCTATTAGAAATTTAAAATGTTACCTGAAAATGAGAGCATGCTCCCAGAAAGCTGGAAGTTGTATTGTGTGACTCTCTACACAGTATTTTACTGAAATGCATTTCTAGTAATCTTATGCCTTTTTTAATATATTATTTTTTAGTATGAGCTGAAGTGGTATTTTTACACTGAATACTAGGACTCTCCAAATTATCTTCAGGATCCAAGCAAGCAATAGATCTTACTGTTGTAAGATATTAGATTTAGTTCCATCTAAAATCCAAGATTTATTAGATAAGATGCAAGATTCTGAAACATGTTAAAGCATATACTATGCTTTATACACAGCATATGTATAAACATACATATTTTAACATATGGTGTTTGGAGAAGTCAACTTGCTAGCTTTTGGGAGATGGTAGCCATCACTTAACACCTTATTCCAAGTAACAGCTTGGAGAAGAGAGTACAAGTCTCTAAATAATCTAGCATGAGGTAGGTCTCTGTCAGCCTGGTACTTCTTCAGTCAGTTAGAAAAATATTTGTTAACAGTATAATATGGTATTTAAATTGTTTCTTTCTGCAGTTACTACCAATTTAAGGAAACCAAACTTTCCTAACATATTTCTACAATCTTAAGGCAAACCTTTCTAGTACTTTCAAATAGTGCCATCTTGTGACCATTTCAAATACACACCAACCTTTCTGAACAGTTTGAAATTTTTCTTTCCCGCATAGCTGGTATTTCCAGTAAGCTGACTGTTCTGTCTTGGATGGCTGACAACCAATGATCTAAATTCAGTCAACAGAAGTCTGCTAGGAAGATTGCTGGAGTCATCTTGCACTTTGTTGTGGTTCTTAGGTGGGGAGAAAATGAAAAAGCATTTCAAGTGTATAAAGAGACACACAGCATATCTGACAGTATAAACTTTAGAGAAAGATATAATCATGAGCACAGCTGAGGCAAAAGTTAGGATTACAAAAGGGCAAGGGGAAGATGCAATAGCACTAGAAGCCAAGAGGATGGATTTACTTCTCAGTCTCCTCATGTACCACCAATAGAGCTGGGAGCTCAGTAAATTTGTCTTGCATTTATACCTGTTCAAAAGACAGTATCACTAAGAATTACAGTAATAATGACAAAGTCACTGTATCTTATTGCACTAGGATTTTCCAAATAAAAATAAGATTTTTTTTTTATTTCTATTTATCTAGTAACTAAGAATAACTTCTTTCCTTCTCTCTACCTTGCCTCTTACCTGGACTAACCAAGTATGCTTACTCTAATGGAAACTCCAGCTAGCTCCATGAATGAAAAAGTCAAACATCTTTATCTCAATTCTAGCCCACAGATTTACCATTTAGGCCAATGTTATGGTTTAAGCCCAGCCAGAAAATCAGACCCACACAGCCACTTGCTCATTCTCTCCCTTCTTCCCTCCCCCCCTGCTCCCAGAGGGATGGGGAGAAGAATCAAAAGAATGTTAACTCCCATGGATTGATATAAGAACAGTCCAGTGACTAAGGTATAACACAAAACTACCACTGCTACCACCAATAATAATAAGATTAAGGGGAATAACAAGGGGGGAGAATATAAAACTAAAAGGGGAAAAGATAACAATAAAAATAAGTGATGTACAGTACAATTGCTCACCACCCACCAACCGATACCCAGCCCAAACTGAGCAACAATCTAGCCCTTCTGGGTAACTCCCCCCAGTTTATATACTGGGCATGACGTGCTGTGGGTATAGAATACCCCTTTGGTTAGTTTAAGTCAGGTGCCTTGTTTCTGCTTCTTCCCTGCTTCCCATGCCCCTCCTCACTGGCAGAGCATGACATGAAAAGTCCTTGACTGGAGTAAACATTACTTAGCAACAACTAAAAACATCAGAGTGTTATCAGTTTTGTTTCTCAGACTAAAGTCAAAAACACAGCACTGCACCAGCTACTAAGGAGAAAAATAACTGCTACAGCTGAACCCAGGACAGCCAAATTTAGGGCTGTAAGCTCAATTTGATCAGTGAAGCAACTTTTTCTTGTACATAAGAAAACCTCGTATGCCAGCAAGTTTGCATGCACACTTTGCTGTCTGGAGCTAGACCTATGTGGATTATAAAGGAAGTCTGGGTACAGGACAAGTTCACAAATACTGTTAAACCATCTTCATAGACAGCTCCAGCCCAGATGCAGTACGGCTGTTTGATAGCAAAGTATAAACTAGAAGTCCCTTAATGTGAGCTAATCCCGCACTCTGGTACACCTGCACACATTCCCTCCTCTCGGGCCGATTTCTTGTATGTACATGAAAAGGTCTGATCCTGCCACTTGCTCAGTGGCTACACTCAACTTTATTTATCTCTTCAGAATCTTTCAATTTCAGTTTCATTTAGTCTCTTCCATCTCTGACCCAGCATCTCTCCCATCTCTGACCCAGTGCCATTCCCAGCAATTCTCCCCTTCATTCATCTCACTTTTAACAAAACTAGCACACTATTTACTGTTAATCAGTGTATGTTACATCTATTTTTTTCAGTGGTTCATCTCCTTAGAGCAAACAAAGTTACATTCTTGTCTGGACTTTAAGCAGTAACCTAACAAAAACATCAGTACAAGTATTAACCACATTGAAGGGTTAATACAATTAAATTAGGTTTCTGTTGTTTCACCCATCTTAAGTACCCATACAAATGCCATTACATAAGCATGCAGATGAACTACACTTCGCTCTGTCTCTTCACAGCCAATAATACAGACTGTACTATTCAAATTTACATATGATTATTCTCACAAGAACAATCCTCAGAACCCCCATTACTCTGAAAACAGAATCCACAAATGCTATGCTCTTAAAAGCAAAAAAACCTTGATCTGTTTTCTTAATGCTTCTCAAAGTCTGCTGTACAAACTTACAATGACTTGGTTTCTTGCCAAGACTGGTGACCGTTCTTTGAACTCACTTTTCATTTCTGGAGTTAGAATTGATCCAAGTACCTCTTCTTCCTATTTGATGAAAATACAAATTTAGTTACATAGAAGTGTTTTCCGCTCTATGCGGTAGAATAAGCATTTTCAAATAAACATTTACACAGAAAAGAAACTGCACTTTAAATTTTTATGGTTTTATGTACACTGTAAGAATTGTGGGGTTTTCTTTTCTTTTTCTCACATCTTTTTCTGAGTAGCAAGTCTTGTCCATTTGTACAATCTTTAAAGTCCTGCCAGGTTGTGGAAAATATTCTAAAGCTTTTGAACATACAAAGTACCATTTTCAATTTCACATGTTAAGTGTACATGTGTGCAGGAAGGACATTTCATTACTAGGACAGGGAAGCATTCTGCAGGTTCCTCACACAGCTTAAAACCAAATTTGCCCTTCATAAATTATTCTCAGTGGCTGAAAAAGTCAGATCAACTTTATGCTGATAGTACAGTAAGCTTTAATATATACATATTTTTAAAATACGTAAAACTTAAACCTAGTCCTTGTCTCTTATTCCCTTCTGCATTGTTAATAGTCTTACTCTGCTACAGCTCTCCACATTCTTTTTCCTCTACAAACCTGCTTTGTTCTTTTCCATGGAGTGGCTACTGTTAACTCAAAATCCATTGTTTTCTTCTTTTCTCTTCGAAAATTGCCTTACGCTCAAAACCAGAGAAATAATCAAGACAGTGAATTACAAGCTGTGTTTTGGTTTAGTTTGGTTTTGTTTTCTTGTTTTGTTGGTGGTGTTTTCTTTCAGAGGATACCAGTGATTTGAATCGCCTCATACAGGAATTTTAATACTCTGTCACATGACATCTAGAGATTCTGACTCGAAAGACGTTGGACACTACTTGGGTAACTCAACAGGTCAACTAAAGATTTCTTCAGAAAATCTATTACATAAAGGTAATATAATTATTATTTTTGTACAAACATCAATGCTGAAATAACAACAACATATAAGAACTTTTGCTTCGACTAGTGATATATTCTGCTGCTCTACCAACAGTACCTCAAGCAAAAAGAGGAAAAACATCAGAATACAAGCAGCTTTCAATTCACATAGAAACAATGTCCTGAAGAATGAAAAAATATTTCTGATTCTAGACAGCTGTTACACTGCAGTGTTCACATGCAAAAGAGACATCATGACAATTTTTAGTTCAGAGTGATTTGAGAGGGTTTAAGCAAACAACCTTTACAAAGCCACTTCCTGTATGCCAGACTCATCCTTAAAAGGATTAATCTGCATCCTTCTAACACAGTTCAAGATTAGTCACGAGAAGAATGTAACGTACCAATATTTTATTCTCCTCTCTCTGCTTTACATTTACTTCTTGAATCCTGCTTCCTTTGGTTTCCAAACATTTTTTCTTTCGCTGAGCTTCCTGGTCATGATCTGCCATTTGACCTTCCCAGTCTAGGTCTCTGCTTCCAAACACAATTTCTAGTGCCTCTGCATCTTCAGATAAATCTTCTAACTCCTTTCTCCTCTTTGATGTATGCTTTTCACTAGAAGTAGTTTTAGTGTTGGTTTTATCATTTGTTAGTTTGGCATTTTTGCTCACAAGCTTTATGCCTGTGTCTTCTAATGCAAAGTTTGGGCTTAGGTCCAGGATGTTATTTTCCTTCTGATGCCTCTCTGCTTCACTGTTCCGCACTGATGAAGCTGCGGGTTCAGTGAACTTGGGAACAGGTGATGACTCTTCCTCCAGTTTTGCTAGTTTGGCTACAGATGTTTCTTCTCCTTCTTCAGGTCTTTCCCTTAACCAGAAAGTATTTACAAAAGAAATAAATTACAAAAGCATTTTTGAATATAACTAGCTGCATTTGCAACATAACAGCTTCCTGGGGTTTTAGTGACTGCATTATGAGATTTGAACGTAAGTACCCTTCAGGAAAAGCTTGCCATTCTAGAAAGATGATCAAAAATAACCTTTTTATTTTGAATTAAATGCACATCCCTTGAATTAAAATTATTAGCCAAAACAGCACCAATATAACAATAAGGGAAATGATGCCTTGAACACTTCAACATACCTTTTTCTAGCTACTTGGAAGTAATTTGTAATGGAGTTAGACTGGTGATGCGAAGCACACTCACTAGGTTTAACAGCTTCTAAACTTTTAGATGGTGAGACAGGATGACTTTTTTGACTAAACCCAGATGTCCTGTTCACTCTAGATGTTGATGTTCCTGCATTTAAGCTGCCACTGGTGTTAGGGTTTTTCTTCATGGCAGTTATATCCCGAAAAGACATCTTTCCTCGTCTATCCATCTGGGGAGTATTCTCTATCTCCATACTACTTTAAAGAGAAAAAAGTATTACGTGAACACATAAGAAGATATCACAGAGATACACTGCAGAATACCATTTAAAAAAAAAAAAAAAAAAAGCTGTACCTGTACTTTGCACATGCTTGTAAAAAATGCAGGTGTGCTAAAAACAAATTCTAAAATCCATCATGATAAATATATTTTTATAATTGTGAAATGGCTTGAAAATTTCTAACAGTTATAAGACTGTCAAATCAGGTAAGCAGTATCTACATTTGTATCTGAGTCATGTAAATTCTACATCTTCTGCAGGAATAATCTCACTGCAGAAAAATGGATGCTATTCAGTAAGTGCCATTTCTGACACCACACATCTTTGTCCAATGGCAATGATACAGTTCCTCTGTCACAAAAGACTGCTTTACTTGCAAGTATTAGCTTAGAAACTCTTTCCAAGAATACTTTACCACGTTTGCTCTTCTATTTCTGTATCAGCCACATATGTTGTGCTGTCACCTGCAGCAGCTACCATCATGGTTTCATCCACAACCAAACTCTGAGAAACGGGTCGCCCTACAACAGCTGATGCATGAGTACTTTTAGTTACAACTGCAAGATCAACACAGGAGAAGAATTTAAAGGTTAGTATCAAATTAGTGTTTCTTTGCATGTGTTAGCACACAGCGGTAACTGATCTGGTGAGATTTTTGTAAAATGGTATTAAAGCAATTTTAGTAATTAAGCAGATTTATCAATTAAAAAGACAACACAACTGAAAAAAAACAGATCTAAAGGACCATATTATGGGATTCAGGTTTAGTTAAATATTCCACTGAATGATGTAATGGATTTTCTTCTTAAATGAAAATAAAAAACCAATGGGAAATCATGATTAATATGGACGTAGCATAATAAATCATGCAATATATATTTTAGGCACAACTGTCAGAGCACAAAACTCCTGATCTTTAACATGTAATTATATTTGGTATTATTTCTACTCATGCAGAACCAGCATTTGCTATCAAAAAACTTAGGATAACTGTCTTCTACAGCCAGCTTCTCATAACCCCTATAGTAAGGGGGTTATCTTAAAACATCATTTGCTGCTCTCTATTTATTATTTCTCTGTATAATAGAAAGAAGAGCACACTTAACATCTTTTATATTGTCTTCCTTTTCATATGTCCTTGTCTTCATACGCTTATGTCTTCTCCAAGTCAAAGGATACTAACATTTACTATTTTAACATGTCTCATAGTGCTTCTAGATACATTTTTAATTACTACTCATCTCTTAGCCCTTTACCCTTTCTTCCCACATCTCATTCTGATCAAGACAATGATGTATTATAATTTTAGATAACTCATTCTCTAAGCATTCATTTGTTAATTTTTTAGAATCGTAAGAGTAGCTAGGGCTAGAAACAGCCTTAAGATCATCTAGTTCCAACCCTCCCTGCTATGGATGGGTTTTCCTAGCTTAAAACCTAAAGAGAAATATATCACCTATAGATACTCGTCTCCTCCTTGAGCAGCCACATGTGACTGTACGTTGCTATTTGTTCAGAGACAGGAACTGAATAAGTCTTGATGATAGTCCCTTTGATTTGAAACACATACATGGAAGTTGTAACCCCCAAACAACAGCATTTGTTTCCTTTTAGCAAATAAACTGTAAACATAGCCACTTTTAAATGCCCGATATTCAATCTTTCTACACAATTCACTCACACAGTTTTTATCTCTCCTATCATTCAGACTAGAAACAAGAATCATCATTTTTGATTATTTCAGATACCTGCAGCCTCAGTATCTTTAAATTTAACCTGAGAATTAATTTATTTTCTATTGTTTTCTAAACTAAATGGGTAGACAATCATATACAAGGATAACATCAACCAAAATACTTTTCAGAGCTCTCTGTTTATCACATGTGTATCACTCTCTCTTCAAAATACACTTTTAAGTAAATAATGTTTCTGTATGTAAAGACAAATCTATATGGTTTTGCCATTTTATTTTTAATTGTAGGATTTGCTACCTGTTGCAACACTTCGTAGAACAGAATAAGAACAATTTTACTGAAACAAAATAGAGAGTAACAATTTTGGAAGAAGTATGAAAAGAGAATTAGACAAATAAAAACCTTTTTTGTGTGTCAGAGATTTCTGTTACTATTGTATTAGTAAATATGCTTGAGTTTCAAGTCATGACTTGGAATGTTCACCCTCAGACTATTATTTTAGTAAATGTGGCAATCATTTCTCACTGTTTTTACTTCTCATGCCAAGACTGTGTTTGGTTTTACTGGGTGGAGGTGGCTGAATTTTCCTGACGCAAATTCCTCTCTGTGGAGGGGGAGGAGGGGAAGGAAAACAAAAAATAAAAATTTACAAATTAATTCTGTTCTCTCCATTTCTAACACTCATCTTTTATCTCCCTATTACCACAGTATTTTCATGGAAGACAAAAGCATGTTATCTGAACTGCCACACACATTGGTTCAGTGGCCATTAAAAACATGAACTTCAGAAGATTGTTTTAAAGTATTTTTCTCTTAAAGATCAATGTACAATGTGTCTGCTTTTGATGCTAATTTTAGATCTGCTACTTTTTTATTTAAAGTCATATGGTAGTCATTGCAGTTTATTGCAAGACCAGTAAAAAACAATTACCTCTTCAGATCTGTATGCATTTTTTTGCAGTGTTACTCTATTTTAGTGATCTTGCAAAACAAAAGGACATTACCAGTTGATGCCCCTGCACAAAAAGAAACACTGCCTCTTTAACGCTGTTAAATTATTACTACCCTTCTTCCAATTACCTTTGTTACCAAGCTGCTTTTGAGGGTTGCAGAATTTTTCTGTAGACATGAAGAGAACTGCCAATCCAATTTCTGCCTCCGGAATAGCCCTGAGATCCTTGCTGTTAATATACAAATAAAATAAAGACAGAAAAATACCCCTCAACCCTGTTTCTCAATACAGATTCAAAAATAAATAGGCAAATGGGAATAGATATAAAAAAGTACAAGATGTTCCACTCTTCCTCTCAAAAAACAGCAGTCTACGATTTTTCATGGTACAGTAAGTCAGTATAATTATCCATCATTATACTCATGTCCTATACATACGAACTTCCATGTTTCCTGCTGCTCTTATCACAGTCTGTTTTCAGTAATCTGGCCAATGTATCTTTCCCTACCCGATTTCTGATCATCTAACCAGCTGTGCTCTACCTTTGATTCAAACATGAGTGTGACTGTAAAACTGACTTGAAAGATACAAGCACTTCTTAGAAGTTAGTCAGGCACTCACCCCACCTCTTCTGTACTACAGCCAAGAAAACAGCTTGAGTATAGTTTTCTCTTAATCAGTAAGAAAATTCAGGGGAAATAGGTTTATTTATTAAGTATTGTGATCTTGTTTTCTTTCATTGTTTTAAAAAAATGGCCTGCCTTCTCTAAAAACTCACCACCAAAACAAAAATGGGTTTTCATTAAACAGAAGCTGCTCTTCAGAAACACTATGCAAATAATTAGACAGCAACAAACCTCATGACCTCAAGGTGCCATTTCATGTTTTCCATTAAATAAATATGTATATTTATCAAAAAAATTCCATTCTTAAAATATATATTTAACTTATTTTAGATAGTAGAAGAAAATACACTTGCTGTCTGTAATTTCAAAGAAGTTTCATTACAATTAATTTTTTATAGAATTAGATCCTCTGAACAAGGAAAAACAAAATAAAATCAAACACCAACACAAAAAACCTGCAGAAAGCTTGTTTAACCCCAAAACAACCTGCCAAGTCCTTTCTTTCCTATTTGAAGAAATTTCAGTTACTAAACTGAATATTTAAAGCAATGAAAAAAATGCCCGCATTATGTACGCAAACATCATGACTAAATCTCTGCAGAAATTCTGAAGTACAGGAGAACAATGCTGCACCTTTGCAAGATAGTCAGAACGGAATCAGTCCAGTTTCTCATGGAGTCAGATCCTGGGATCTGAGAGCTTGTCAACATCACATCAACAACACAAACATCAGGAGAAACTAGTAAAGATGTTTCTTTTCTTCCTTCTGTCATCAACTTTGCTTCCCCACCTCCAAGAATAACTGCTGGACCCAGTTTCTTGTGCTAAAAAGGGAATGCAAATACAAAAATGAAACTTTGAAATGCAGCCAATTCAAAAGTATCAGCATAATGAACTCCCACATAATGCTTATTACTGATGCACTAATGCAGAAGTCATGTGTTCTGCTTCGAGCCACGGGGTGTACCATCTTCTCGGCAGCAAGGGAATTTTTCAGGAGAACAGCTGTTTCGGGCTTTCTGCCTGTTTACATAGGCTTCCCACTTTGCAGCTTTAACTAATGGGGCAAAGCAAGACACGGTTAGTACTTCCCTCCTGCACTTTATTTCATCTTGCTTAGGCCATTGTACTGCAAGAAGATAAACACATAGAAATCCTTCTTCCCCGATGAACTCAGTAACAGTGTAAATTCACAGAGAACAGAATCAAGTCTGCAGCTACCCCTGCAACATTTTTTTTTAAATGCAAAGCCCCATTACCTGCTTGGCAGTTAGAAATACAAAAGTTTTTCCACTGAATATTTTTTTCCTTTCCTGATGCTCAGACAAATCCACTTTTTCAGTGCCAATGGCAGGCTCGTCAACTGGAGGATAAAAGCTGCAAGAACAAAAAATTAAAGTTACAAAATTCAGATTCACCCATCTGCACCAATTCATCATCCTTTTTGTCTTAGAGTAAATCTCTGAAGTTAAAATACTTGCTGTGTTAAAACTATTTATACAAATATTTTTCATTCAAGAGAATATTAAGAAGAAACAGAGCCTCTAATTTCTCATTATCTAAGCTAACACCAAGACTTTCCACTTTAGTAACTGAGAGGAAAACACTTTTAGGAACATATTCAACCTATCCACTTTAACTGCTGTACACATATCCACATTTTCCACTAAGAATACTAACAAATAAGACTGCAATCTCATTCTGCACTTATTCTAGCTAATATTTAAACTCCACACAAAATTAGTCATCCCGCTTGCTCTACTCTTCAAGCAGGAACAGCCACCCTTCTCTTCTACTGGATCAAGAAATCCACCACAGTGGATGACAACCTACTAATATAACGGAAAATAAGCACACTTCTCTAGCAAGTGGGATAGCGAACTGAACTGGTTCACCCTGAAGACGACAGCCTACTAATATTACAGAAAATAACTACACTTCCCTAGCTGGTGGGATAGAGAACTGAACTGGTTCACTCTGAAGATACTCAATTGTTTTGTGTAATAAAAAGAAAAGTGACCATTATTTCTGCTAGGGAATTCATTAAGCAGAAGTGAAATTCTACCCTGAAACTCTCAGTTTTGTCACAGCCTGTGATCTCAGCTTCAGTTAATGATGGCATGCCCACATCATAAAACCCCTAGAGTTAAGACAAGCATCTAACTGATAGTTTCAGGATAGTAATTTACAGGGTAGTTGAGCCACACATTCCCTACTACAGCAGTTATGACAGAGCAAGATGAAGGCTCATGACAGAACAAAGGGAAATTATAGGTCAATTTTAACCATACTGCACTAATGTCTGTACCTGATCAGCAGCTCATGTACGTATTCTGGCTGACTACAGAACTACTTATCCTCATTGTGACTGTTGATTTCACATCCTTTTCATAATACTATGCGGGGGGGGGAATAAAAATGCTAAAACACAATCCCAAAATCTTGTTTAACAGCACAATAAATTACATTAATACAGGTTTACATATATACAAATACATGTCTTTCTTTTTCCCTATTTATGCAAAGATTAGCAGGTTCCAAGGAAGAAACATACTCCATAAAATGCTGAAATGTTTAAGTTTCTGAAAAACTTCACCATTTGTAAACATACATTCTTCAGACACTCCATAGTCACCTTACAGCAGAACACAAAAATAAATACGTAAATTTACTACTGTGTCCAATGTCGTGGTTTAAGCCATAAATCAGCCATGCAGTTTGTTCACTCACTTCCCCCTTTTTCTTCCCTCTGCTCCTGG